>KN838734.1:1265-25066 GCA_000827195.1 Laccaria amethystina LaAM-08-1
TGGTACAGCTGGTTGGTTTCAGCACTTGTTCGTCACAATCGAGCTCACCAGACGCTCAGGTCTTGCTCGGACTCCTTCTCAGATCATTTCTGAACTCTTGGATCACCCGTTGCTTTCCAAGACCCAAATTTAAGGAGCCCGGGCAAGCCCTAGGCACAAACAAGAAATTTGCACCTGCCAATTTCTTGCCATCATCATTCTTACAGTGTCAAAGACGCAATAGTTATCTTATTACGCTGTCGGAACCCTTCGTTGACCTCCGCTTCCAAAAAGTGGCACCGAAATGTCTGTGGGTGCGGACGTGTGATGCTGTTATGATTATTGAATTTGACCTCCCCAAGATATCTTGGTTATTCGTTGCGACGACCTTCGTTTTCTGGTGGCAGGTTCCAAACGTTGCGGGATACAGATTCGTCGTATGTTGTTTCATCGGTGGACCGATTCCCGACCATCTTAGTGACACTACTGTTTGAGAAACGAATCTGGCAAAGAAATGGGTCATTCTCTGAAAAAGAAACCAAGCATCCTTGGGTCTGCAGTATTGTACTGCGTAGCTTTCCCGCCAAACCGTCTATTACATCATCAGCAACTGTCAGCGGTATCCTCAAGCATTATCAAGATTCAAGATATTCAACGACCTCTCGCATGGTTGGCCGTTTAGCTGGGTCGGGCAACCAACACTTCTCCACCAATTACCATAAGTAGAAGCTCATGCTTGCTGGTTTCATGAGCGAGGTGTGCCCACCACCGAGAGTAATCTTGAAGAAGACTTGGCAAAGATCGCCAGTTTTTCGAGCTCATCTGGTCACACGTCGCTGTTCATTATTCACCGATCTGAGAGCAGGTGAATATTGCAAAGTTTGGCAGAAAAGACTCATCTACATAACACGTTGGGATCCGTTCCTGAGGCGGCAAGGTTGTTGAGGTTCGCGGCTAGAGGTTATCATTGTCACGCGCAGAACACCAGCCAAGTTCGTTTTCACTTACCGTCACTTTTCTGCATTCAATTCATCTTCCCCGTGACAGGGAGCATAGCACGATGTAAGAACACCTATAGTCTGACTCCAGAAATGCACGATCTCACCTAGTTATTTAACAGCGCAGATTTTTTCTGGCTTGGCCGTGCAAACCCCTCCATCTGCGCCCGTTCTCAGGTGGGAGAAGAACTGGCGGGAAGAAACTTGTGTGAATCACCAGATCGTAGAGGGTTCAAAAGACAAAATTAAGAACAAGCAGGTTATATTTCGAGAGAGGTATCCTTTACGTCCGAAGTTTTGAAGTACTTTGACGTCGCCATTCTTGCGCCAGGAAAGGCCTTGATGGGAGCCTCCTTTCGTCATCCCTCGCTTTCGCAGTGAATTGTTCGCCATGGGACGCTATTCATGACCCTCATGTATCATGGGCAATAAGCCTGTGTTGATTCTGCAATGCTGAGCGAAGTGCTCTGCCCTCCACGGAGGAGAGGGGCTTCTTTTCATCAGTTTTACTAGGCATTTTCAGTAACGTCTTGAGCCTGCTCATGTACATGTACCTGTTCAATGGCATGCTCCCTGGTTCTGAGGTGTGCCATATTTGTTGCAGATGAGATGGTCGAGGCTATGTAGTTGAGCTCTTCCTGGACCACAATGAGTTGCTGATGGGGGACATGCCAGTGACTCCCCCATGGGCTATTAGTTGTGGGACCTGTTACCGTGGTGTCAATGTGGTGTGCTCCGTAGCAGACTATGTATCGGGAAACACTTGTCCCTCATGGGACCGCTCCAGGATCTGGCAGACTTGGATACTGTACCATTTCGATCGTTTCGTCCGTCACGCGTCACAGGGGCTTGTGGTTTGGACGAATTCGGTCACCTGTCCCGCGTCACAACCCCCCATGGCCGAACAAAAAACGGTCAAAAATGGCTATTTTAAAATGTTTACGGGTGTGCATACTAAAATTTGAGGAATTTGACTGGGTTCCATCTCAATCCGAATGATATTCCTCCCTCCTCAGTTAAGATGAACCCCCCTCTGCCGACCATCAACACCCACTTTGGCCGAATTTTAGACCTTGTCCCAAGTCACGCCGACATTGGATGTCATCAAAATTTCGTCCATCTAGTCACAGGTCACACCCTAGGACGAAACGATCGAAATGGTACAGTAATGGGCGCCTCTATTCAGAGACCAACGTGGATAGCTTAAACCCGGGTAAATCCGTAATTCACCCAGATCTGGAAACTCCTGAGTCCTGAGGCCTGAGGGTTGATGGGTAACTCTACCAGGACCCTGGAACCACATATCCCGATTTGAAGAAAAACACAGCCTTCACGACCTCACAAAACATGTCATTCACTGTGAATTCTTCTGCCCACCTTCAAATATCCCCCCTCCGTCAGTATCTGAACCAGTCGCGCCTATGCTCGTCGACGATCCTGAACAGCAACCCCTCACTCGGCCGTCCAGAAGAATATCACCAGTCGGCCCTCAGAACTACTCGCTAGATTGTCTACTTAACGTGACGGACGCTCTCAGCTATCTTGATGCTGCCAAGGTTCAATTTTCTGACCAACCCGATGTCTACAATCACTTTTTGGATATAATGGAGGAGTTTTAAAAAATGTGCTGTGAGTGCGAAAACATTGGACCGTTGTGCTACCTCTTACTTCGGTCACCAGAATTGACACTCCCGGCGTTATCAAACGCGTTTCTCATCTGTTCAACGGTCATCCGTCCCTTATTCAAGGCTTCAATACCTTTCTTCCTCTCGGATATCACATCGAATGCTCGACAGACGCACACGATTCCAACTTTATAACAGTCACCACTCCCAGTGGTACTATGATGCAGAATGCGAAAAACGGGCCGGGAAGAGGACCCAACCTCACCAACTTTGGGAGCTCTGTGGCGCCAGGTGGGATTGACTACGGTTCGTACAGGTTAGCGTCGTATCCAATTCAAGCCTCAAAGCGAATAGTCCCCGCCGTGGAACCTGTGGCGTCGCCCGACCCCAGGTCGTATGGCATCGATGGACAAGCCATTGAGCTTGCTGTCCAATACGTCCAGAAAGTAAACAACGTTGTGATCCCGATACGTATCGACAATTTTTGGACATTCTCTCCGGTTATCACCACAAGTCCGACACGATTGATGAGGTGCCGTTTTCTTCCATTTTTGTATTTCGAGCCATTCACTAACGTAAGCGGAGAAACAGGAAGAGGTTTCATGCCAAATCGCAAAACTCTTCAAGGACGCCGATTTTTGTGTGTTCATTCTGGATGGAAGCCAAAAGTTGAGAACTTTTTCAAAAGAAACCCAAACATTCCAACTCGCAAGATTTTTCATGCAACCTCAAACACATCATTGGCCCATCCTTGCCCCGTCGAACCGTTCCCCACAGCCAACCACACCCAGTACCTATGCGAGGGGCTCCAGTCAAACGACACACGCTTCTTTGACCGCGTCGCTGCAGGTCGTTTTCCCTGTCAAGCTGCCACTCGCATCTCCCGTCGTGCAAAGTCACGTCTCGCACGCCCACTCAACTCTAGAGTAAAACAGACTCTGTTCACACCTTTCATACAATGGCTCATCTCGATGTACCCACCTTTGATGACTCTGCCGTTCGACGTCAACTCGAAGGACAAAACTCACGCTCCACCTTTGCATGGGACACAGTCACCACTGCCCTTCGTATCGTCGCTACCCTCATCCAACTCACATCTCAGCTATCCGTCCTCATTTCCGTTCTGCCCTGTCAGCGTGACGGTTCTTTATTAGCCCTCCTCAGTTTTGCCAACTCGCTCTGCGGATGGGTCTCTTCCACTTCTCGCCGATTTGACATTGTGTTTGATATTACGGCATCACAACGCACTCGGTAAGGTAGACGTTCTTGGGCCAGCACGTCTGCCATCCACGAGTACAACACCTACGAAATGCGCGAGGGGAACCACGGGTAAAAGGCGTGAGTGCGAAGATACCGTTGGCAATCGATCCCAGGAAGTCACTGCCGGAAAAAAGCTAACCTCTTGATGCTGGGCAATCCAGGTAACGATAAATGCCTTTGGACTTCTGGACCAACGGTTCAACGTTGAACAGGAGATATTGCTATGGCAGATGATAGCTCCAGACACAGGTAAACCAAGGATATGGATCGCGGGATCGAGCGGGACCACACTTGTGATACCTTGCAGACTTTTCCACAACGAATTTTTCGCTCGCCGCACAAGTCTTCGAAACTACCGGCTCAATCGCAAACCCGTCTCCAACCACGTTAAACCCACAACTTGTCTCGAGGAGTTCACGATATGTGGCTGCTGGTCACGATATTGTGACGGACTCACAGCCACCGGAGGATGTAAGCGCCCCATACCGTCCCAGAGTGATCTGCAGTGGTGCGCCATCACATATCGCAGTTGGGATGGGAGGGGGCAGAACAGAGAGGCTATAGAAGAAAAACAAAAGGACTCCCAAAGGTTGACACCGAACTGGTATTTTGGAGTCCAATAAGAGGGTATCTTTTGTCCCCAAATGTTCGGGGACAATCTCCAGGAAAGACGCTATAAAAAGCTCGACGTTGCCGCAAATGCTGCAGTTGGCTTCGCTGTTCGCCAAGCTGGCTGACCTAAAAAAACCCAGTCTCGCGTTGCAGCAGTATTTTCGGAGGGAGGCGCTTAATGACATGTTCAGATCACAGATCCTTGACCAATGAGTAAAATCATATTAAATGATTATGGACGACAGAGGCGAATCCATGTTTCATCTGGCTAAGAGTTGGGGATAGGCAATGGAAACGAGAAACGAAGTTGAGTGGGTCACAGACACCCAACACAATAATTACTTCAACCAGACAAGAGATGATACTCCAAACGCCTTACTGTTCACCAACTTCAGTGCAATTCTCAACGTTCGACAGAGATAACAAACGATCACCTGCAATCAAGGCCTCAAGTAAAGCGCAACTATTCGAAGCAATTTCAAGGGACGTCAGGACTTGGGCGCTGAGCTTGAACGTTGAGTTTCAGCAATGTTAGCTTGGAGCTGCACTATGACCAACTTACACCGAAACAAGCTTTTGACATCCACCTGGTGGTCCTGGAGCCAATCATATTGCCTTTCGGATATGCCAGTCCTGTCTGACAGCTCGTACTTCGACCCCAAAAAAGGGTAGCCACATCACTTGCAACCAACATGTAAACTGGACGATGGGCCGATTCGAGCCTACCATCGTATTGGGGCGAAAACCGAGAATTCGGTGGGACGGGACATATCCACGAGCCCTCCATTCATAAACTGAACTGGTTGAAAAAACCTGAAAGTCGAATGCTGCCTCCTGTAGTGGAGAACAACCTCATCGTGAACTGGAGGTGTCAAACTAAAATGTACACCGTTATATTTCCTATCTATAATGCCTTTCTCGCAGCTCCTTTTGCCATTTTTCATCCTCGTCCTCTGTGACTCAGTCTCCCTCCGCGACTTCCAGCGAGCCCACAACGGGGAAATTCAGATTCCCGTCCATGCTCTGTCCGACGACGAGAACGTCATGGTGCGGCGTGTCCGCGACATACATCTCCCAGCCACCGACTTCTCCGTCTCGCTCTCACAGCGCACGGTTGACTTACGGACGGCTCCCGCCCAAGCCTTTATCGTTTACAAGTCTAAATACTATCCGGTAGGTTGCTCCTTCAAGATATTCACTCACTCACGCATACAAGGCGGCGATGGACGCAATCGCAGATCGAGCCGGCGACTTTTTTGAACCGGTCATCGCATGTATGGCGTCTTTTCATTTCAAGCTTTCTCAGCGACCCAGATCATGTTCACTCTACGTGCAGCCCAACAGTCAGTATCCATCCCCTTGACCCTTGCTTCACTGACACTCATCACGCAAACCTCCCAGTCCTTTACACCCTCTTCAGCTTTTTCGATGGAAGCTCCATCGCAGACAAACTCTCCAGCATCAGAAAACTATACGACATTGGAAATATACCAAATCAAGTCCCAGACGGTACCCTTCCTTTTGCTGAAGACCAGTCATCCCTCCTTCAAAGCCTTTCTCTACATTTCATTGACGTCTCGTTCAAATACCCAGGTAGCGAATCCTATGCACTACGCCACGTGTCTTTTAAATTTTAAAAGAGCCAATTATGTGTTGGTGTCGTACTCTTTTCCAGCTGGCTTTGATTTTCAACATCGTTCTAGGTCATCGTAGGCGCCAACGGAAGGAAAAAAGCACCATTCTCAAACTCGTCACAGGACTACGACCCATGCGAGGGCACTATCCTCATCGACTGACTAGACATTTGCACACTCAAACTCTCGGATCTCAGACGTGCCCTTGTTTCAAGATTACACCCATTTCCCGCGTTGTCTTCTTCCTTACATTCTATCGCCAACACAATCACAGATTAAAGATGTCAAGAGGGCGTTGGATAAATACAACGAATCCCCCAAGGTTGTTAATCTATTTGCGCAAGACTACATTGATACGGATAGGGGGCCATATACATTTTCACGCCTGATTTCTTTTGGATAGGAGGAATGATTGACGGACGCTCTGTACAACTCACTCTAGGTGTCGTAGTTACCGTTCTGGCGATATTACGCCTGGTCTGAACGCGGGGGTATGCCAACTTTCTTGCCCGAAGGTTGCTTCGGAATTTCAGAGGCGAATCCGACAGAGAACGCTTGCAGGATCTTTTATCACTGGTTGTCGAGGATGTCGACCTCACTTGATAACAACCACCCATCACTCGCATGGCTGACCATCCCAACCGGGAGTACCTGCCATGTTGAGTTTTGATCTTGCTAGTCTTGAGGAGGACAGAAACTACCGTCCATCCTCTTGCCTTGGTCCCCTTTATCACCCTTGCGCAGGATAATCACAACGGCGCGTTTCTAGAAGCGTTGTTTTGTATTCAGGTTCAAGCCCAATTCCAGGGGGCTACTGTAGAAGTTGTGAGTTGCCCCTTTACCGTATGTCATCTTTTGACTTATGATGAATGTCAATGTTCCCCCCCAGATCAAATTTCCTGATCGAGGACTAGTCCTACATCCTTTGAACGTATACTGTTTATCAAGCCAACATGTGAACATAAATCTTTTGAAATCGCCTTCAACCTTCTGCCCGTTTCATCGGTTACAAGTAGACCCTCCCTAAATCTCATCGACATCTATAAGAAGGCTTCTACGATTCGGAGTGGCCCTTCCCAGCCAGTAAACAACGTCGCTCATTGTCGGTCGCTTTGTTGGCTCAGCTGACCAGCACTCCCTCAGGAGATCCCACAACATTGGGCTGGTCGATAATGGTTTTGGGAGCATCCTGTGCCCATTCTGGGTGATCTTCAAAATGCGCTGATATGGGTTGGCGATTTCAGAAAATGGTGCTCGACCAGTAATAATCTGTCACTCCCGGTCATGGCAATCCTCAACATTTAAAACTGTCTACTCACAGCATAGGAGGTACTTGCGAACGCGAAAACATCAGCGTTCTTTGTTGGCACTTCCTGTCCATCAAGCTCTTGATGAGACTTGTATACGATCGATTGGGGAATGCGGATGCGCAAAAGCATCAATTTCACAACTTTCGTATATATTTCTGCATCGGTCAACACGATGTCCTCATCGTCCGTCACGAGGATGTTGGCCTGGGAGTCGAGTTAGTTGCAACTACATTGTGACTCTTCTCCTACATACGGGATACAGATTTCCGTGGACGGTTCCGAGGCTGTGGAGGTATGCAAGCCCTTGCGCGATTTGCATGATCTGCCAGGTTCTAATGAGTTTGTACTACCAGCTATTGAATGTCGCTTACTAGCTGCAACTTCCTTCCATCACTAACTGCCCGCCTGTTGATAAACTCCAAAATGTTGCCATTTCTGTAGTATGGTGTTACAACTGCTCGGTAGGCTTCCATGTCGATGATGGATTCTGACGCGATGTATAGGTGCTTAGGCATTTCGCGCTTCCCCAAGTAGTTGCGCATCTTGGGTCAGTCAGTCGCAGAACGTGGACCCTACCAAGGACGATCGACATACCTTGTTCACGCAGTTTGGAGAGTCTCTCATCGAGATCAAAACGAAATCCCTCAACATGTTCTGTCGATCGCTATTGGGGATCATCTGCAATCGACGCCGCCCGTAATAGTTTCGATGAAAGAGGTCCTGCCATTCTGGTGCCAAGTTGGTCGCCTGAGATGGAACAGCTTTTTTTCGCCATATCTTTGCGCGAGCAACCCACCCCACCAAAGCAATGAAGCCTACAATGGAGAGCGGAAGAGCTCGGCCGCCTGAAAAGAGGTTACCCATGCTTGAGTCGACTTGTCGTAGCGGTGCGTTGGGAACTACTATCTCAGCCAATCTATCTATTCGTGGGAATAATCGTATGCCAGCTTTCAGGCTCTGCAGAACAGCTTTTTCAGGAGGCTCGGTAATCCTATGGTTCAAAACCCCAAATTTCACATCTAAGGGCAGGGGGCTAATCAATGGCATGCGTGTTTCCCCTCTCTGACTGAGCATCCCCAGCTTTCGGAGCATACTCCAACTATCGATGCCTTGGATACATATAAACCGTAAACGGGAAGAACAAATAGTCAATTCCGGCCGAATCCACAAAATCCACAAAAAAAAGGTCGACTTGGTATATGCTCAGTCGGTGAGGGAACGAAAATGGCACACCGCAGCTCACCATGCATAGCTTCATGGTGACCGATGGAATAGTCGTATTCATGTTCTTTGTCAAGCGCAGGACAATTGCCAAATTTCTCAGGACGTACCGTCGTCATTCCTGTGTTCTTCTCCGGAAAAGGCACTTGTGAAGAGCTCGGCCAAAAAGCAGTTCAGAATCGAGGCCGCAAGCTTGAGAATCCTCGCTAGAGCCATTAAACATTGCTATATCGATTATCTTCCTCAGGCGCAGAACACCGGGCATCCTCGTCTGAACACCCTGTCGCTCGTTCTTCTCCGATTCGAAAACAGGCGCAAACGGATGTACTTGCCTGAAAAGACTTGTTTGCAGAGCACGTTGGACTTATTTGAAGGCCTCATGATTCACGATTTTTGAGTGCTAGATCTTTCGGTTATCTCTGTCAAGCGCAGAACAACATTCGAGATCATCTGGTCACACGCCGCTGTTCATTAATTTTCGATCCGAAAGCGGGTGGATATGACAGAGTATGGCAGAAAAGACTCGTCTGCATAGCGCGCTGGGATCCGTTCCCGAGGCGGCAAGGTTATTGAGATTCCTGGCTAGAGGTTATCATTGTCATGCGCAGCACACCAGCCAAGTTCGTGTTCACTTACCGTCATTCTTCTCCGATCTGGGAACGGGCGCAGATAAAGGAGGAGTTTTTTTTTTTGCACGGCTAAGCCAAAAAAATTCTGCGTTGTTAAATAACTAGGGGAGATTGTGAATTTCTGCAGTCAGACTATAGGCGTTCTTACATAGTGCTGTGCTCCGCTTTCCGAGGAAGATGGCAGGAAGACCATCAATTTGTGTCTATGTTTTCGCATGTAGATGAAAATCCTGCAGATCGAGTTGTGTAAGATTAAAACTTGGCGATCACGATGCAAGAACAGGCTCACATCTTATTTAATTGATAACCGGCGGATCGTCAGGGGTTCGGGAGACAAAATTAAGAACAAGCAGATTATATGTCGAGAGAGGTATCCTGTACAAGTTTATTGGCTTCTGATACCGTGGTGAATGTAGGGCTTGAGCTGGAGGTAAGTGTTCGAAACTCACAATTTACAATTCATCACTTCCTCGCTTGACCCGTTGCTTTGGCACCTGAACATCTACACCCAAAACACCCTGCTTGGCCTTCAAAGCAACCAGAATATCTTCGCGGACCTGGTCCCAGCCGGCCTTGGGCACGGCAAATAATTGCACATCCTGTAGCTCCCCCACTTGCCCATACCAAGGAGGGGTGCACGGCCGACAGCGACGAGGGTTGAAAGTGAATATGAGCCACTGTAGAGAGGGTGACGACGAGGTAAGTATAGTGGTCGTATTCCAGACTCTGAGGCATTGGCCGTGGTTGTGGGAGGTGAACGTGGCAAAGCTCAACAACTTTGAAGTTGTAGTGCCCCTGTTTCCACACTGCACAAGACTGACACGGCCTTGAAAGTATATACTTGCACAATCGACAAGGCAGTACGTTTTCAATACCTGGAGTCGGATGGAGATAGGTCCAACTCAAACACTGAACTCCCAAGTAGGCGGGCACACTGGTGTATCAGGCTCACCACCGAAGACGGTTCGCTTCTTAGAAAAGCGGTCTTACCTCGCGAGCTTGAGATCTGCCAGAAATTGCTATACGACCCAGTCTTGGAGGCTCTGCGGCCCTTTACAGCTAAGTTTCTAGGAACTCTGAAACTAGAGGGGGAAGTCGACCAGAGCAACCCCATCACAGCTAACGGCGGCATCGGTATCAAACCCATAGACGACCATAAAGATGAGTGTTTTCCGGGAAATCGGCTTTTGTATCGCTGTTAGTGTTTTGGACAATACAGTCCATGGTCTTAGAGAATGTTACATATCCTTTCCTCAAACCAAACATTCTGGACGCAAAGCTTGGTACAATACTGCACGATGAAACAACGTCACCAGAAAAGGTTGAGCGGATGAAGAAGACCGCCGGAGATACGAGTTCATTCGAGACTGGCGTCAGGTTAACCGGATTCCAGGTTTGCCTTCATTTCCTCATCTTGACGACACTTATCATACACGAATCGTAGGTACATGATAATGCCACTTCCCTCCCAGTCATCACTCCGAAATCTTACGGCAAAAGTATCAAACCAAGCGATCTTCCTGATGGTATCTTGCGCATCTTCCCTGTCGGACAAGCACCGAGATCCTCTTCCGGGCTCCCTAAACAAACTTTGCTGCCGATCCTCCATGCCATCCGGGAGGATGTTGCGGATATTCAACAGGTCTTTACGACTCTTGAAATCCGCATGGTCGGGGGCAGCTTGTTCATTATTTACGAAGCTGACTGGGCCAGAGCGGACAATGGTTTCCAGCGGCTCTGGCTGGACGAAGGCAACGAAGGCGAGGAAGAGCATGAAGATGAAGATGACGACGAGGATGATCGGCCTGGCCCTCCATTCGTCGTCAAAATCATTGATTTTACCCATATACGCATGGCACCAGGAGAAGGCCCCGATGAAGGTGCTTTGCTTGGTTTTGATACTGTTCTTAGACTGTTGGATGCGAGGATTGCATCAATTGAAGGATGAAGTTTCTTAGAATGACTTGTACCATTATGTAGTTCCATACCCAATCATACCACTTACATACATTGAACAGCAATAGAATTGCGAGGCTTTCGGAAGGCGTATTCATGTTCAGGAATTTAGTTTATGACTACGAATAATAATGGCCCAAGTCAAGTCCCACTGGGCTGGTCGATATTCATTGCCGTCAAATTGAAAGCGATATGCCGTGACACAAGTTTCAAAAACTTCCACAAACCATGATACCATTTTAAAGCCTACTACACAAATCATTTATACTTTTGGCTACTTACTCGCTTAAAGGCGGGGGACGGTAGTGGTGGAGGGAGAGGTAGTGGGCGTCAACGGAGTGGGTCTTCCTCTCCGAAACGAGGTGGTCAGCAACGGGCCATGACACACTAGGAAGGGCGACTCACCGAGGACTTGTGAGAGAACGAAGGGTAGTGGCTGTCAAACCTTGAAGAGAAGAAATCATCTTCCAGGGTCAAACCGTACTCCTTGGCGAATTTTGGAAATCTGAGGGAGCCGCGCCCAGTTTTCTAAAGCGAGTTCAAGTTGGATTGGACTTTGGCAGCGTTGTTCCTAATATGACGAAGTGTGTGGCATTGAGAAGGGACATACAAGCGCCATCCTTGTTCGAAAATGAGACTGGCTTTTTAGATGTTACTGCCTGCCGGAGAATGAGGAACGCGTCTGATGTTGAGCTCATCGTCGTGGTCGTTGAGGAAAGGATTATTTACCTATTACGATTGTGTTATATTGGTTCTGTCGTTTGCGACTTGCTCCTGGAACTCAACGTTGGACGTTGAACTCTCGATTCTCTGCAACTTTCGTCTCGCATCTGATGAAATTTCAGATTCGCAAAAGGGAATGCGAAATTTTGGAATATCTAAAAACACGTATTGAATTTGATCTGAAGCGAGAACCAACAAGAGCTCACCGAAATGTGGTCTTCAGATTTAGGCGCATGCATGGAAGACCTTGCAATGCTGATCCAAAAAGGCGCAGTTGCCCGGGGAGAGGAGGGAAGAAGTGAACAAGTCGACACTCATGGTTGTTGCCGAGTCGGTATTCTTGGTATACTTGTCAAACACGGCCTGGCTAAGCTCATCTCGATTCAGTGTGGGCTACGCGTTGTTAGACAACCTCCTTCAAGAGGTAAAAAACCAAGCACACCTCTGCATGAACTTTTCGAACGTTGCGGAATCAAAAATACCCCCTACTACTTATCCACTTTGCGTTTCTTATACAACTGATCAATTTCCGGTCTTCCCTTGGGGAGATTGATAAACCTCCGAAAATCATCGAAGTCCATTGCTGCGTGTCTGCTCGCTAACCAACAAGGACATGAACATATGTAACAGGGAAAGCACTCGACACTCCCCATGAAAAGTCTAAACAAATCTTCCTGGTTCGACTTGATATTCAGCCTCCTACAAAGCCCAGCAATCTCTTCGAACGTCAGCTTCTGATCCCTTTCCTCGCCTGCTCCCTTCCAATGCTGTTTCTCCCACAACGCTTCCCTCACTTCAATATCCCCAATTCCGCACATCGCGGAGTCTTATTCCAGATCTGGAACACGTCCTTGGCTTCCACGGCGAGATGTAGCACTTATACGCCCTGTCAAGGATGTAGACAGTCGTAAGCTACCGATCTTCATATTCGTGCGCGAGCTGGCATTGCCGCCGATAATACCGCATGTCTGACCATCCGAATCTCCTTGATATTCTCAATCGGTACTAAAAGTAAAGAAAAGTTGATAAGTACCAAGCCATGTGTTATAGAATATAAAAACAAAAGCGACTCACTAATCTTCTGCTGTTTCGACGCCGACTCCAGTCTCCTACACGATCTGCGCCAAATCCGCGTCCAAGCGAAGAGCAAACTGTTTGTGCTTCTTCGCGGACACCTTGGTGGGTGTGCGCTGCTGCAATAACTGCGGAACCAACACGTCTTTCAGCTGAGGAACCGACGAGGACGTGGTAGGCTGCTCCGGCACGAGAGACGGACTTCCTGCTCCCCTCTCAAGATTGACACCTCCGGGAGACTTGACAGTTGCGCGCTCGCAGAATGGCGCTTATCGGAGAAGGCGGGAGCTTGGGTCGTGCTCGTCCTTCGCATGATCAAAAATAGGCGTCGGAGGAATGGGTATATCAGACGACGAGCGTGCATGACTTCTCCTACAAGTCCGTTCCCAGTCGGTCGAAGGCGCGGCGCTCGTAGTGAGCGCCGAGGACCACCAACAGATCGTGATTGCCAAGGTAGGTCCTCCAACTGCAGCTGTTGTTTAATGGAGGTGCCTAGTTGACGTCGTGGTGGTGGCGATCCCGGAAGCCTGGGTACGTCGGAGGCGACATCGAGCTCTTTTACTGGTTGGCCGTTGCTCGTGAGGAGATTCCCCGCTCATATCACCGTACAGGTGTGACCGAAGGGTCTCGCCAATAAAGGAAAGCACAGCACTGGTCAATAAAAAAGTCAGGTTTTTCACCCGAAGTCAGCATCCAAGAATCCAAGAATCAAAAGATCCTTCCCATCTGAGTATCTCACCAGATCTCACCCTGCTGCAAGCTCACAGCCTCACATGTGTTCAATTCAATGATATTTTGGACAGGTTGATCGGTAAGAAACGTTTAGTCACTAGTGGCGTAGATACTGTCACAATGTGCGTATGGATCAGGATATGCGGAGTTCACTTTTCGTGTCATGCCTAGTAGTACGCTTCATGAATGCCATGGGAACTCTGCAAGCAAGAATTTATATACTAACTAAACATGTCTGACTAAACATGTCTGAATTTTTTTGAAAGAGCAAGAGCAAGGGAATGACACGAAAGTGAATTCCGCCTATTCTGACACATACTGACCAGATGTAGGGTCGATGCAGTCACAAGATTCATGCCCAGGGTCAACGGGAGGAAGTAACTTTTGCCTCCGGTCAGCCTCAAGTTTCCCCAAGCGCTCGTGAGACCTGCTCATCCTGAGGCCTGAGGCGGGCTAAATCTGCGATCGATCGGTACATACACTGATACATACAATACAACGCCTTACCATGCTCACTGTTGCATTTATTAACCCTTTCCCACCATTCACTGCGAATGCTCCTGCCCAAAACTATCATCTCTTTCTTCCGCCATTGTGTCCACGAAGGCTTGGAAGTTATAATGAGTTCGCCATTGCGTAATTTACCTATAAACGCTTTCAAATCTAACTGAGCCGCCTACATATTTTGTAAGGAGCCACTGCAACTGACTGGGCGACCAAATCCCTTGGAACAAGATCTTTTGGAAACAAGGCGTGCTTCCTGGTCACCACTGCAAAGGCTAGGCGGTAAGTCGAACACCAAACCGCGTGTGTCAAAGTCCAGACGTCAACCGGTCGTCGTTGTCTGGTTCTCCGTTTCGCGCATACTTTTCTCCACGGTCTCACTTTTTGCCTACTCCGCCCTGCTCTCAACTTATCTTGTAGAAATTAAGACTCAAGCCCAATTCCAGGGGGCTACTGTAGAAGCGTGAGTTGCCCCATTACTGTGCGTGATCTTTTGATTTATGATGAATGACAACGTTCGCCTCTAGATTAAATTTTCTGATCGAAGACTAGTCCTACATTCTTCGAACGTGATACTCCTTATCAAGACAACATATGAACGTAAATCTTTGAAATCGCCTTCGACCCTCTGTCCGTTTTATCAACCTCCCTAATTCTCATCGACATCTCATCTAATAAGAAGGCTTCGACGATTTGGAGTGGCCCTTCCCAGCCAGTAAACAAATTCGCTCATTGTCGGTCGCTCTGTTGGCTCAGCTGACCAGCACTCCACCAGGAGATCCCACAACGTTGGGCTGGTCGATGATGGCTTGGGGAGCGTCGTGTGCCCATCCTGGGCAATCTTCAAAATGCGTTGATATGGGTTGGCCATTTCAAAAAATGGTGCCCGACCGGTCATAATCTGTCACTCCCGCTCACGGCAATCCTCAATGTTTAAAGCCGTTTACTCACAGCATAGCAGGTACTCGCGAACGCGAAAACATCAGTGCTCTTTGTTGGCACTTCCTCTCCATCAAGCTCTTGATGAGACTTGTATACCATCGATTGAGGAATGCGGATGCGACCAGACGGCAAGAGCATCAATTTCACAACTTCCGTATATATTCCTGCATCCGTCAACACGATGTTCTCATCGTCTGTCACAAGGATGTTGGCCTGGGAGTCGAGTTAGTTGCAACAACGTCCTGACTCTCCTCCTACATACCGGATACAGATTTCCGTGGACGATTCCGAGGCTGTGGAGGTATGCAAGCCCTTGCGCGATTTGCATGATCTGCCAGCTTCTAATGAGCTCGTATTACCAGCTATCGAATGTCGCTTACCAGCTGCAACTTCCTTCCATCACTGACCGCCCGCTTGTTGACGAATTCCAAAATGTTGCCGTTTTGATAGTATGGCGTTACAATTGCTCGATAGGCTTCCATGTCGATGACGGATTCTGGCGCGATGTGCAGGTGCTTAGGCATTTCGCGCCTCCCCAAATAGTCGCGCATCTTGGGTCAGTTAGTCGCAGAACTTGGACCCTACCCAGGACGATCGACATACCCTGTTCACGCAGTCTGGAGAGTCTCTCTTCGAGATCAAAACGAAGTCCCTCAACATGCTCTGTTGATCGTCGCTGTGGTCTATCTTGTGCAACCGACGCCGGCCGTAATGGTTTCGATCGACGAGGTTATGCCACTCTGGTTGCAGCGGCATTGCTTGAGGTGGACTAGCCTTTTTCCGCCATAACTTTGTGCGGACAGCCCACCCCACCATGACCATGATGCCTAGAGTAAAGACTCGAAGGATTGGGCCACTCGATATGAGGTTACTCATGCTGGAGTCGCTTCGTTGTCGCAATACGTTGAGCAGGATACAATCTTTACCTGATCAGTGTGGGAATAATTGGTTCCAATTAGTTCCAACGATTCAGCCTCAACAGCCTTTGCAAGGAGGTCAATATTCCTATGGTTCGAAAGCCCAATTTTATATCCTCGGGTTATCCAAGGGGAACCTAATTTGTGGCATGCATGTTTTGCCTGTCTGGCTGAGAATGTTCTCAGCTTTCGGACCCTACCCCGACTATCGACGGCGTGGATACATTTGGAACGAATAACAAACTACGGCCAAAAACGCGAATTGATAAAGAAAACGGGCGACTTATCCGCTCAGTCAGCGAGGAGCTGACTATAATCCATGACAAACGGCCCATGTTCTATGGGTTGTCATTGTCAAGCGCAGAACGTCAGTCAAGTTTGTGTGGACATACCGTCATTCCATCTGTCTGCGTCTGTCTACGATGTGGGGAAGGTACGTGGAGGAGCTTCTCCGAAAAGGCTCGTCTACAAAGCACGTTGGGATTTATTTCAAAGCCGCAAGCTTGAAGACCTTTGGTAGACCCAGTTGTATCGGCTATCTTCGCCAAATGGAGGACACTAGGTCAGATTGTCCCTGGACACCGTTCTTTTATGACCTGAGGCAAGGTGGATGTGAATGAGCTCCGCCGAAATTGCTCGCCCTGACAAAGTACCTTGGGATTTGTTTCTGATACCGCAATGTTGAGGGTCGTGGCTACCAATTGTCCTTGTCAAACGCAGAACACTTGCCAAGCTTCTTCGCACTTACCTTCATTACGCCTTTCGATTTAGGAAATGGCGCGTAAGATGCGCGGACAAGTCAGAAATGTGGCGCATCGTTAACTAGAAATATCGTCAATTTTTGCAGTCGATCTGCGTCTATGTTTCCGCTTGTAGATGAGAACCCTGCAGATCAAGTTGTGTAAGATTAAAAACTTGGTGATCCGATGCGAGAAGAACAGGCTCACATCTTAATTGATAACCGGATCGTCGAGGGTTCGAAAGACAAAATTAAGAACAAGCAGATTATATGTCGAGAGACGTATCCTGTACAAGTTTATTGCCCTCTGCCCGTGATGCTGTGATGAATGCAGGACTCGAGCTGGAAGTAAGTGTTCGAAACTCACAAGTTACAATTCATCCCTTCCTCGCTTGACCCGTTGCTTTGGCACCTGAATATCTACGCCCGATACACCCTGCTTGGCTCTCAAAACAGCCAGAATATCTTCGCCAACCTGATCCCAGTCAGCCCTTGGCACGGCAAATAATTGCACGTCCTGTAGCTCCCCCACTTGCCCATGGTACGCTAAAGAAGGGTGTACAGCCGACAGCAACGAGGATTGAAAGTGAATATGAGCCGCTGTAGAGAGGGTGACGGCGAGATAAGTATAGTGGTCGTATTCCAGACTCTGAGGCATTGTGGTGGTTGTGGTATCGGTGAACGTGACAGTACCCCTGTTCCTGCACACAGCACCGACACGGCCTTGATACACTTACGCCATCGACAAGACAGTGTATCTTTCAATACCTGGAATCGAATGGAGATACGTCCAACTCGAACATTGAACTCCCAAGTAGGCGGGCACACTGGTGTGCTCACCACCGAAGACCGTTCGCTTCTTATAAGAGCGGCCTTACCTCGCGAGCTTGAGATCTACCAGAAATTGCTATACGACCCAGTCTTGAGGCTCTGCGGCCCTTTGCAGCTAATTTTCTGGGAACTTTGAAATTAGAGGGGGAAGTCGACCCCCAACCACAGCTAACGGCGGGATCGCTATCAAACCCATAGACGACCATACAGATCAGTGTTTTTCGTGAAATCAACTTTTGTATCGCTGATAGTGTTTTAGACAATACAGTCCATCGTCTTAGAGAATGTTACATATCCTTTCCTCAAACCAAACATTCTGGACGTAAAGCTTGGTACAATACTGTATGATGAAACAGCATCACCAGAAAAAGTTGAGCGGATGGAGAAGACTGCCAGAGATGCGACGTCATTCGAGACTGGCGTCAGGTTAACCGGATTCCAGGCTTGCCTTCATTTCTTCTTCTTGACAACACTTATCGTACAGAAATTTTAGGTATACGATAATGCCACTTCCCTCCCAGTCATCACTCCGAAATCTTACGGCAAAAGTATCAAACCAAGCGATCTTCCTGATGGTATCTTGCGCTTCTTCCCTGTCGGACAAGCACCGAGATCCTCTTCCGGGCTCCCTAAACAAACTTTGCTACCGATCCTCCGTGTCATCCGGGAGGATGTTGCGGGTATTCAACAGGTCTTTTTGACTCTTGAAATCCGCCTGGTCGGGGGCAGCTTGTTCATTATTTACGAAGCTGACTGGGCTAGAGCGGAGAATGGTTTCAGCGGCTCTGGCTGGACGAAGGCAACGAAGGCGAGGAGGAGCATGAAGATGAAGATGACGACGAGGATGATCGGCCTGGCCCTCCATTCGTCGTCAAAATCATTGATTTTACCCATATACGCATGGCACCAGGAGAAGGCCTCGATGAACGTGCTATGCTTGGTTTTGATACTGTTCTTGGACTGTTGGATGCGAGGATTGCAATAATTGAATGATGACGTTTCTTAGTATGACTTGTACCATTATGTAGTTCCAGACTCAATCATACCACTTACATTGAACAGGTATAGAATTGCGATGCTTTCGGAAGGCGTGTTCACGTCCAGGAATTTAGTTTATGACTCTACGAACAAATAATGGCCCAAGTCAAGTCCCACTGGGCTGGTCGATATTCATTGCCGTCAAATTGAAAGCGATCTGCAGCAACACAAGCTTCAAAAACCATGATGCCATTTTAAAGCCTATTGCACAAATCATTTCTACCCCCGACTACTTGCTCGCTTAAAGGCGGGGGACAGTAGTGGTGGAGAGAGAGGTAGCGGACGTCAACGGAGTGGGCCTTCCTTAAACCTTTCCGAAACGAGGTGGTCAGCAACAGGCCATGACACACACTGGGAAGGGCGACTCACCGAGGACTTGTGAGAGAACGAAGGGTAGTGGCTGTCAAACCTTGAAGAGGAGAAATTACCTTCCAGGGTCAAACCGTACTCCTTGGCAAATTTGGGAAATCTGAGGGAGCCGCGCCCAGTTTTCTAAAGCGAGTTGGATTGGACTTTGGCAGAGTTGTTCCAAATATGACGAGGCGTGTGGCATTGAGAAGGGACGTACAAGCGCCATCCTTGTTCGAGAAAGAGACTGGCTCTTTAGATGTTACTGCCTGCCGGAGAATGAGGAACGCGTCTGATGTTGAGCTCATCGTCGTGGTCGTTGAGGAAAGGATTTATTTACCTGTTATATTGGTTCTGTCGTTTGCGACTTGCTCCTGGAACTCAACGTTGAACGTTGAACGTTGAACTCTCGATTCTCTGCAACTTTCATGTGACTATCTCGCCTCTGATGAAATTTCAGAGGTGCAAAAGGGAATGCGAAACTTCGGAATATCTGACAACACATATTGAATTTTGATCTGAAGTGAGAAGAACCAAGAGCTCACCGAAATGTGGCCTTTAGATTTGTGACAATTCACACTCATTCTTTCACCCTTTTGGATCCTGGAACTCAGCTTTGGTTCATTTTGCGGAGCCTCCCGCGCCAGTCAGTCCTTGGCCAGTCTGAGTCGAAATCTGCCGAAACTCGTCAAGACTCGAGTACCAATTGTTGCAGGATCCGATGTGGGCTTGGCAACGAATATATTCCGCGACGCCACGAAAAATGACTAGAGACTAGAAAAAAACAATGAGATCTACAGCCCACCCAATCAAGTCAGCCTCCACTCAAATTTACAAAAGGAGAAAAAAAGGACATACAATCCACCACACCCCCATTCGCCTGCTTCTCCATTTCCCAGCGTTCATGACTAAATCCAGTACAGAACAACGCTTCGGAGGACATACACCGCCGGATAGGTGACCCAATAAGATTTTCATACCAATGTTCCGAAGCTCCCCATGATCCAAACGCATTCGCTGCTGGTACCGAAGAACCCCTTGCTGTGTGGTATGGCTCGGCCGATCTGTGTGATGAACTCCCAGCTGCTGCAGCTCCCAACGAACCCTGCCTGGTTTTATTGTCCCCCACAACCACTTGTTGTCCTGCGGGGAACACAACAACCGCCCACAATGGCTCCCTCCGAGCCCGCTCGCACGCCTCCAAGAGAAGTCGAGGCCAGGTGCGTACTTGAATTGTCCCAGAGAGTGGTAACATTGACAGCAGCCTTGAAGTCATGGGGTTGACTAGCAATAGGTAAACGCATGTCGATGAACTAATACCATCAATTATGTCGCGTTTACCTGGATCTTAAATGCCGCTACTCACCGCCACGATACTCCAAACAGGAATTTCCATATTGAAATCATACAAATGTCTGGAGCACGATAAACCTTGGATGGCACGAGTCCATGAGCTCTATAATCACCGAGATGGCTGCAAATGGGAGAGAAACGGCAACGACGCCTCGCAAGCCTCTGACAATTACTCCTTCTCCGCTTAACCATGATGATGTTAATTTGCGAAATGGACCTGTACAGTGAATTAAGTCCTCACTCGAAGGCAGACTCCCAGTTATCACTTCCAAACAAAACTTGGAGACGTAACGCCTCGATTAGTGGAGGTATGCACTCGGAAAATAGATCAAATGGCTCCAGGAGGTTCCTTCCCCCTGGAACGGAGTATGCATGCAATTCGAAGTGCCAATGTCAGACAAAGGCCCGCCATCAGAGCATACAAAGTGATTGTCAAAGACGCGGCCGTGTCAGTTGACTACCGACCCACGACAAGCTTTGAAAGACCAAGATAAAACCATGCTAGGCATTGTTTTGTGAGCGACAGAATAAAAATGGAGTTTATGGACAGTTACCAAATATTTCAAGTGAAACCAGAATCAGGTCAACCAACTCTGGAAGATATTTCCAATCAATAACCCTGTATGACGTTGAGGCGGATGCTTCCAGAAAAGAGAGAGCGGGCTCACGTTGTTGTTATGTGATGGATCAGGACTCCACAAGCAACGACCAACCAGGCGAACGTGATGTGTGGGAGGCCATTCAGGTACGCTACAGTGATTGCTGGTATGGATATGATTGAGCACACTACCACGTATCGCACGAGGTAGCTCCTTAGAGTAGGGTTAGAAAGCGGCTTCGGTGTGAATGAACCAAGGGAATTTGGGGATGAAAAAGAAGGAGGCTCCGTCATGACTTTTGGCGCCATTTGTTAAGGGGTGAGGGCAAATCGAATGCATTCCAGCTTGGGCCCACGTCAACAACAACACTGGCAACAGGTGTACCTGGAAGCCGTGTAGATATCCACGTTATGTAACGTAAAATTTCAGAATCGCAAGGTAACCGTTATACTGCAAGCGCTTCTTGAATCTTGATAGTCAACGATTGGGCCTTGATGCCACCCTCCAGGGACATGCCCTTCCTCGACATCGATGCCAACAGTGCCTTCCCATCTTTATCCTTGCCCTTATTCCCAGTCCCATCAACCCATTGAGAAATAACGACGCAGATAGCGATCTTCCCGAAATTGTATTGGCTAGCGTCGTAAAGCAATTGCGCTACAGTCGCTTCGGTGATTCCTTGCGCATTGGTCCTATGGGCAGCATTGAGGTCCTCAGCGAACCCATTCCACTATGTGATTTGTCTCAAACTCCCCAGGGCCCAACGCAGGCAACGCAGCTGTCGAGGACGGCCCAACGTCCTCCGTAATTGACTCCATGCCCATCGACCCACCAACCTCCGCCAACCCGATGGACCCAACAACAGGCGATGCCAATATCTGATCAATCAACGTCCGCCTCCACTGCACCGAACGTGAGCTGAACCGCCTGGTTTGGTACACTTTCGAGAGGAGAGGTCGAGTTGTGAGAGGAGGGGTTTGGTTTGGTGTTGTTGAGCTTGGGTTTGGGGGTTTAGTCTTGTTGGGGCTGTTGCTGAAGTTGGGGGTTTTGGTGGTGGGTGTGAAGGTGAGTATGAGGGTACGGGCGTCTGCATGGAGGGGCGTTGGGATACGGATGTGGCTGGGAAGTGGGGGACAGGTAGAAGGGGAAAGAGAAGGAAGCGTTGGGTCACAGGGAGGGGAACACGATGGGAGACGGGGAAGACGTGATTGCGTTATGGGACGAGGAAAACGCGTTAGGTGACGAGGACGAGGAAGACACTTCAGGGGACGACGAAGACACAACACCATGGGAAGAAGACACCTCAAGCGACTCAGAAGCCACATCACCGTCCAGTGAAACTTCCCACAAAGAAGCCAAAGAAGCAAACCGCTCCCCCGCCTCTACCTGCACCCCCAACTCCAACTCCTGCTTCACCAAAGGCGGACAAGTGCATATACATGTACACGTCACAGGCGAAGACGTAGCAGGATTAAGCGGACGGCTTGAATGTCGTATGCAACGGGCTCTTGAGCTGAGTTTCCGCAGGGCTCTGAGGAGCATTGCGAACAGGACTTTGAGGAAAAACTTTCCGAACAGGACTCCCAGGACTCTGCTTCACAGCAGCAGCATTCACTGGATTCTTACTCCTCAGCTGCGTACTTCCGCTCCCCGTAGGAGTTTTAGGGCCCACCAGGGTAGGCGGTACAAAACTGTTCGTCTCCTGACTGTATGAGATGGTGGTGGGCAGTCAGTGTAAGAGACGGGAGGAAGGGAAGAGAATGAAAGGAAGGCTTACCGATAGCGTTCCATATGCGGTTGCATCGGAAATGTTTGAGGTCTATGAGAGGGATCAGCGCGGAGGGAAAATGGGGCAAAGAGGAGAGAAGGATGATGAAGAAAGGAGGAACGGATAAAAGGAGTCGTTAAAAGCGAAAGAGAAAGGAGCAAACGTGGCCAGATCGGAAAAGAGGGCAGAGTAAGGAGTGTTTTGGGAGCGAAGACGATATCCATTTGCATGAACTACGTAACATTAGCCGTAAATGATTTTACGAAATAACAATGCTACAACATCCAAAAAGTAGCATTCATCACGCTCAGTGAAAATCCCCCCTAAAAAACGGCCAAATAAATCGATAAGATAACTATTGCGTTGTTAGTAGAAGGAAGCGTGAGTGTCCAAGAAATTCGCGTGTGCGAATAACTTGGTTGTGGAAAGATCTTGCTCAGACTCAAGTGGGTGCGAACAAGATCTGAGCGTCCAGTGAGTCGGCCGGAAGGACCACTTGTGATACTGCGCCGGCGAATGACAGCGTTTGGGTTGTTGCGTTTGGGTCGTTTGTCATGATGTAGTCGAAGTAGTGGATTTTGGTGGTTGAGTCTGAGGTTTCGGGATAATAGAATGACATGAGAGGTTGTCGAGAAGAACCGAGTGGGGGTGATTGGGGCTTCTCCCGCGAAGTCACTGCAGAGGTGCGTCCATTGAAGTCCCCTTGCCCTCCCCCACACTGACATTTCGGACATCACCAAAACCCTTTTAAGGTAATTAACACAGCCACATGACAGTCTTCAGTGTGGGCTTGCCAACTTAGAAGATAGTCATCAAATTTAAAGGCTTTCAGTGCTAGAAAAATGTAAATTAGTTTACATTACCTTAAAATGAACATATACCAGGAACTTGAAGTAAATAAACAAATTTAACACAGATTTTTACAGTCCAGGGCGAGGTCTTCAGCCTAATTCCTTGCTAAAACAGAGTAAAATCAATCTAAGCCTCTTTTTTAAAAATCAGCAGTGAA
>KN838734.1:40689-77291 GCA_000827195.1 Laccaria amethystina LaAM-08-1
TGCTCGCAGGGTAATGTAGTTAGTATTCTTAATAAAATTTATTCACTGTAGAGCTAGCAGTCAGAACAATCCCCCCAAACCCTGTACACACCCCCACCCCCACCCTTGAAATACCCTTACCCATGGAAAGGGTACGGGTTTCCGTGGGGTAAGGGTAAAGGTAGATCTGAATACACCCGCAGGTTACCTGTGCCCATCACTACTCATCACCGGGGTAATACTTGTATCTTGTATCTGGCTGTCGTTCCATCAGGTTGTCCTTGTGTCTCAGGAATACCGGGCACATTCTGTCCCAGGATGCATGGTTACAGTTCCTCTTTTCATGTCTGCAGTTCATACAGACAAAATTGTCTGGGTCCCTAACTGGGCACTTTGCTGTAGTGTGTGTTGATGACGCGTATGTCCCACATAACTCCAGAGAGTCCTTGCAATTCTCCGTGGTGTGGCCCCTCCCTAAGAACTAACACTTGAAACATCTCCTTAGGTCTGCTTCCAGCTTCCTCACCCTTAGCCTCTGTCCGTTGATCACCACTCCCTCCCTGATCATCGCATTTTCCACCATCCTGTTCGTCGTGGTCAAGATGAGGTGCGCATATCTCTGCCCTTGTTTCCAATGCTGGGGGTTCTTCATCCACTTCATTCCTGCCACCGTTCCTCTCCCTGCTCCCACACTATCCTCCACCACTTCCATGACCTCCTTATTCCTATCCTTCATCTCTGTCAGCACGTACTGCACCACAACCTGGAAACTTCTATCTTTAATCTGTAACGATCCCCCAAAACTTTCTGTAAATACACCCCTCACGTTCTTTTTCTTCAACCAGTCAGCCACCAGTTCACTATCCATCTTGAACACCACATCTCCGTTCCTGAGCTTCTTTGCTGCCACGAACTTAGTCCCCGTTGGCTTGTCCAATGCCTTAATTCTCATCCTGACGAGTGTGAGGTTGGCCTTCTCCACTAACTCCCTCTCTGCCAAACCACTTGCTGCTGTCCTTACCCCCTCAATTCCATCCAGCAGTACCTGTCTCCTCTGCAATGTTCCCTTCGCCATTACTGCTTGGTGCTCCCTTTCTGCCCCCACACTTGTTGCCCTCGCCGTCATAGATGCATAGGATGGCCTGGTCGTCTGCCAATCTACCGCCCCCCTTGGTGCCTCCCTCAGCTGTGCGAACTCTCCTTTCAGCATTTCCCTTGTCTCCCCCACCACTTTCTCCTCCACCACCCTCGTGATCTCTGTCACTGCCCCTTGAGTGATGTTGCCAATGATTTCTTGAACATCTGCAATCACTGGTGAAATTGTGCTTGTGATTGCGCTTGCCACGGTCTCAGCTAAGTTCTCCATCACTAGCGCATCCAGACAGAGCGCAACTGCTCTTATCCCACCGATTAACATCTCCATGCTATCTCCTGCATGCCCCTCTGCTAGCTGCATCAGCGCGCATGCCAGGCTACCTGTTGTGAACACCTTGTCCTCAATCGTGAGGTTTCGAGCTTCCAGCCAGTCCCTGGCCTCTTGCACATTCTTCAGGTCCTTCCTGGATTCTGATATCATGGTCACCCTGGTTTTAAGCCTGTTGCTTCTGCATGTCTGATCAGCCCCTGTGCTGACTGGCTGCGGTGTGACTTTTCTTGTGGTATTCATGGCCATTTTTGGTACTTGTTTGAACATGTGTATAAGCCCAGTAGTGAATAGATGTTACAATTAAGTATTAGAGGTAAATTAGCTCCAAGGATTATCCCTAGAGTCGTCCAGAATGGCCAGCTGTCCTCTTGCCGTTCCGCCTGGTGTAGTAGTTGTAAAGATTTTGACGTAAGATGCCGTCTGTCAATTAAGAGCTTGAGTGGAAACGTGAGGACATTTACCTGAGGCTGTGAGTTGACTATTTACATTGCCATTGATCTACAGTGCGTGATTCCAATGAGGGCGGGAATCTTTGGTTGTGGGGGACAAGGAAAGTGCCAGTAGGGCTTCGCACCATATTTATGGGTGTTTTTCGAAATGAACGATTTGCGAGAGCCCAAAATGATTTCAGCTCACGAAAACTGTCCCTAGAGGCCCTCCCTGAATACCCTATTTGACCTGAAAAAAATCTGGGGACAAAGGCAATTCAATGAGGTGAGGGATGCAAAATATGGTTCGCCCTTATGGGTGGCATTACGGGGTAACAAATACAGGTTTTTGGAAAGCTGGCCACATTTTGGCCCAAATTCCTAGTCCCTTGCCACTCAGCAAGTTTGGGCCAAAAGAGGACATGGTTATTGACCAAATCTGAAAATATGGCAGCCAAATCCGAAATTTTGCCGACAAAGATATGGGACCAAAAATTTATACAGGGGGTAATTATGGTTATGGACGGTGCGAAGCCCTAAGTGCCAGTGAATCAGTGATACTTTGGTGATGCTACTTATTGATTAGTACAAGTTTTATCAAATGCACTAGAAGGGCACCTTCAAATTGACCAATCGAATTTCTGCTTTCACGCAAAATTCATGCCACAGCTTGGGACCCGGGAAGCAACTGCTTGTGATCGCTTGTGTTATTTGTCTCTTAACGATTCAATGGCAAACAAGAAAATTTCAAAAGTTGACATCATCCTCGAAGTATGGATTCTCATGAAGTGGTTAATTTTCTTCTCTATATTCTTATCATGTTGGCGAAGGTTCCCACTGAGTACTGATCCTCAGAATCACCTCGAAGTTGGCTCTGGTGTCATGTCTGGAACAGTCATAGATTTTTCAAATTTTTCAAAAATTAGGTTGTGAGGGGGAAGGGGGATCCCATAGATTGAGCATGTAAATTTTTCAGCACTGGAATTTACCTTTGAATAAATTTTTTTGGAATAATCATCCTAAAAAAGGGGCATTTTATTTTACAACTAGTTACAGCCCAGGAAAATATCAGGGAATATTAATGACATACCAGAAGCTCATGTATCAACATTTTATAGCAGTCCAACAAATTTATTTTACCCATTGATTCTTTTTTTTTGTCAACTGCAGCATGCCAACATTTTATCAGGAAGGAGAAGTGCATGCAAATTGCTTCCACATACTCCAAGATATTTTATTAGCATGGACTCATACTTTGATAAGCAATTGCATCAAGTAGAACTGACATTATATGCTCAGAACAATGGTTTTCTTTTCCTGGTGGTTCAAAATTGCATTTTGGGTTTAAATGAGTGTATCCTACAAATTTTCACAAAAAGTGAGCTATCCAAATATTTTTCTGGCCTGCGGCGCATAGCACAGGGAGAAAAGCCCATAGGCAATGAACTGCTTGAGCAGCTGCCTATTTGGGCATTAATCCCAATCAGGTGTTAACTACATTACAGCAATTTCAGACATCTCTCTTATCAAATAATACTGACCACACAAATAGAGATAAACATAGAATACAGGTGTTTTTTCTCAGCCTGCAGCACAAACTGTGGTTTGTGGAAGAGTGGAAAGGTTGTGTGTTAGAGGCTGCCTGCCTATTTGGGTGTTATTTTTGATGGCAATCCCAATTGGGTGTTATTTTTGATGGTTCCCAAACAGGTGTTAAATAACGCCCAATTAGGCGTTATTTTGTTCCAGACATGGCTCCAGAGCCTCGAAGTTGCCTAGTTGAGACGTTTGCGCTGCCTCAAGTCACAAGGTCTCAGTGGCAAGTGCCCATGCATGTCATTTACTCATCTTCCATTAAGCCTCATTTGTCGAACCTGCACTTTTTCCCCTCTACGGCCATCCTACACTGAACAACTGCGCATTGGCTTGGTAATCATGAGCTTGACACCTAAACGTCGCTTGGCGCCTATGATCTATCTCCCGTTTTGTCGCGAGCGATATTCAAAAGTAAAACTGTTCAATTCTTTCAACTATTTTCCTAAAGCAGCTAATATCAGGTGTTGATTGATGATGAATTGGACACGATTCAAGGTGCCCTGTGTGCCCTAAAATAAAATATTCTAAGGCAGTGCAAAATTGGAATTGTTGTGCAACTTCCATGAGAATGGGTGACTTTCCATAACGCAAATTGTCTAGATTTCAATAAATCGACAAGATCTAGGGTCCTCAGCCGAGATGCCGTGTCCACGAAGGGTTCAATGTTGATGGGCGCCCTGGTTGACGACCACTTACAAACCTTAATGGGTGACTTTCCGTAACGCATATTTTCTAGATTTCAATAAATCGACGAGATCTAGGGTCCTCAGCCGAGATGCCGTGTCCACGAAGGGTTCAATGTTGATGGGCGCCCTGGTTGACAACCAGTTACAAACCTTAATCTGTTCATAGGGTACGGACCCCTCGAACAGATTTAAAACGCTGGAATCAACCCTGCCAAGAGGACACCTTTCCTTCCTGGGTACGTTTCCTTCCCACCATGCTTAGTCAGCTCTACCTCATCGGGCTCATCCCTCACCACTCTCCTACGGCTGAGGACATTCCGCCCTCTCTCGTTATAGTTTTAGGCCGCTACAAAGTTCATTAGCAGTACCAATATAATATTGCTACAGAATTTGCTCCCCGAAACTATTTTTCCTTCCACAAACACTCTTCTTGACACCTAACTCACTGAACCATGGCCCCTTTCAGCTCATTTTGATATTTTCTGTGCTTCATTCATTGTGTGGCCTAATTTTTTAGCAGAGTGGATTGAGTGTCAGTACAATAAACCCATCCATGGGCCTACATGACCTCAAAGCAGCTCAGATGGGGGAAAGTGGGTTTATTCGAGGCACGCAAATAAATTTAATCAGTTGGCGTTACGGTTTATTCATTTCAATAAACTCTCGTGTGAAGTTCTCATTTGAAACTCCGATAAGGGTCAGTTATATTCGTTTTTATAGATTTGAGTTACGGAAAGTCACCCAATTACGACAGAATCCGCAGGAAGGACACAGACGTCACCTCAAACAAGGGCCCGTTTGAGGTGTGTCAAGTACTTTCACGGGTACCTGGAAACCAATCAAACCTTGCAATTCATGACCGTCAGTTTTTCCTAAATCGAAGTCGAGGCTGTTCGTAGCCTGCCAAGGCATGTAACATTATTAGTCCCCCCCTTCCCGTACTTACTTCTGACATTGTTGCTTAGATCATGAGAACGCGACATTCAATCATTGCAACTGTTGATAACATGACAACCGCACAACATCAAATTGAGGAAACCCCCATATCCGCCTCTTTCCTCTCTATTACCCCAAAGTTCCTCTTATCCTCTCGACCATGAATTCCATTCGTCTACCTGATGCTTGCCTCACTGCTCAGACGATTCGCACTGGGCCCGTTCACCCGGATGTAGGAGGAGTTGACTTGCAGTAGGAGTGTCCAGTACGTTCTATGTCTTCAAAAAATCGATGACTTCTCCGACGCATGTATAAACGCAGATATGGCCATTAATATTCTATTGTGTATGTTACCCTCGCAGAACTTCTCAAATGTATGCTATATCTCGAGATGGTAGCGATCCTCCTTCGATGGTCAAAACATGATTTGGAGACCTCAGTTTTTATGCTTTTGTCTCAAGTCTATCCAATCCTGATCGCAACGGCGTGGATCATTCACGTGGCATCCCAGTAAGTCCAGCGCTTCAGAACCAACTAGGGAAATTCTTATGTAGAGTTTGTGGAGCAGATTTTACTGCAAAGCATAACCTGGTCAGTAGGTGGCACGTTACTAGAGCCTTCCCCTCATCGTTAGACCACATGAAATCACATTACCGAATTAAGAACAATGATGATTGCGATGATTGCGGCAAGTTTGTTGTGACAAGAGACAGCTTGAAGCGTCATGGGGATAAGTGTGAAGCAGCTTAAAGCACTGGAGTTATTGGCCTGCCAGGAGACCCGTTTTTCGAACGACGTCGTTTATTAAAGTAACTTACGTTGACAACCAATTAGCCGTGATATTTGAATAATAATACTCACCATTAATTTGGAAAATATAGTCGCGAGGCGGCGGCGCTATGTGGAAGGCAAGAGAATCGATTATGTCCGGACAAATTGTTGAAAAGTTGGCAAAGGCCAGGTGCAATTTGGACAGGTTTCGCCAGAAATGGGACTGACAGTAACGGGGACTCTCAGGGGTCCTATTAGGACTCGTTTGACCTTGCCTACCGTGTGAACCACCCACATTCCTCATGCCCATCTGCAATCATCTCTTTTGCTATTTTTTTCCAACCGGCCTGGTCATAGTGAGCGCGATAAACCCGAGTCGGGTTATCCCACGTCGTCTCAGGAAAACCTCCATATCCGCCTCTTTCATCACTATTACCCCCAAAGTTCCTCTAAGACTCTCGATTATGAATTCCATTCGTCTACCTAATCCTTGCCTCACTGCTCAGACGATTCATACTAGCCCGTTAACCCAGATGTAGGAGGAATTGCAGTAGAAGTGTCCAGTATGTTCTATGTCTTTGAAAAATTGACGACCTCTAACATGTGTATAAACTCAGATAAAGACGGATATGGCCATCAATATTCTACGTCAGTCACCCTCCCGGAGTTTTTCAAACGTATGCCACATCTCGAGATGATAGCAGTTCTACGACATGACTTGAAGACTTCAATTTTTATGCTTCGGTCTCAAGTCTGTTTCATCCTCATCGCAACGGCGTTAAGCATTGGGAGCGGGAACCTTTTGTTCGATGCTCATTATGCTGTCGTCGTTACCTTTTCTCCGACTTTTTACACAAAGCACTTCAGCGATAGTGCACTCTGCTGGGGAATCACACTATCTCTGTGGACTCAGTTCCAAATTGCGTCCAACTTTGTAGGTTCTCACTGCCAGATCCTCGGAACCGCCTCAAAGTTGCCTAGTTGAGACGTTTGCGCTGCTTCAAGTCACAAGGTCTCAGTGGCAAGTGCCCATGCATGTCATTTACTCATCTTTCACTAAGCCTCATTTGTCGAACCTGCACCTTTTCCCCTCAAAGGCTGTCCTACACTGAACAACTGCGCCTTGGCCCGGTAGTCGTGAGCTTGACACCTAAACGTCGCTCGGCGTCTACCTATCTCCCGTTTTGTCGTGAGCGATGTTCAAAAGTACGACGGTTTTATTCTTTCAACTATTTTCCTAAAGCAGCTATTATCAGGTGTCGATTGATGGATTGGACACGATTCAAGTTGCCCTGCATGCCCTAAAATTAAATATTCTCACAAGGCAGTGCAAAATTGGAGTTGTTGTGCAACTTCATTGAGAATTACGACAGAATCCGCAGCAAGCACACACAGATGTTACTCCAAGCAAGGGCTCATGTTTGAGGTGTGTCAATTACTTTCACGGGTACCTGGAAACCTATCAAACCTTGCTTCATGATTGTCAGTTTTTTCCTAAATTGGGTTGAGGCTGTTCGAAGCCAGCCAGGGCAAGTAACATTATTACTTCCTCTTTCCCTTAGATCACGGGAACAACACGTGACGGGAAGACTTGCCTCTGTCTCAAGTCTATCCCATCCTCATCGCAACGGCGTCAAGCATTGGGAGCGGGAACCTTTCGTTCGATGTTCATTATGCTGTCGCCGTTACTGTTTCTCCGATCACCGTCTATCTTGTTTATTCATTTCGAGACGTTTTCCGTCGTCCGAATTTTTTTTTTTAGAAACTTATGTTGTCTAAGGCCGTTGTGCGGTACATCGGCCTGCTCCTACCCCTTTCTTGGCTCTTTGTCAACCTCATGACGTCTTTCTACACAAAGGCCTCCGGGGAACGACGCTATCCCTGTGGACTGAGTTCCAAATCGCGTTCAACTTTGGCGTCCTTGATGTAATGGGTAGGAAGGAGGACTTGGAATGCTGTCCCTGGGATCTGGATCTGGGTAATGTATCTTCTTCGCCACAGATATGACATCTTTTACGAATACCAAACCCGGAGATATGAATCGCGACGTCTCCCAACATGGAAGCGAATCTTTGTTACGCGCTGGTATTTACAATGGCATGTTGGTAGGTCATTTGATTTCAACACATTCGGCGGGATAACATGGGATCACTAGGTTTGTTATTACGCAGTCTCACTCGTGGATGACTTTCCTCGTCGTTTTGTGTTTTCACTGGAGTTGGTCCCTCGAGATAGCCAGGGGGCTAACATTCGATGGTTATCAATTCAACTATGGCTAGGTAATAACGGTCCGATGATAACTATCTGCATTTAACTATATTGCAATTCTAGGTGACTTCAGTCTTCTCTATAATACCGCCCTTCCTTGCTGTTGGCGAATTGCTCGTCAAGCGATCGAGCGGTATATGCAATTACTTCAAGAGCATACTCCTGTATTTCTGTACGATTTTTACCGACAGGGCGACCAAATCCTTGGAACAAGATCTTTTGGAAATACGGCGCGCTCCCCGGTCACCCCTCCGATGGCTAGGCGGTAAGTCGAACACCAAACTGTCAAAGTTCAGACTTCAACCAGTCGTTGTTGTGTGGTTCTCCGTTTCGGTACTTCAGGCCATCTGGATTTTGAAATGTTTGTAGCCGTCTTGTCTGCACTGCGAATGACAAATTCTGACGCTCCTCACTTTCAGACGTGAAGGAGGGTCAAAGTTTTCCGTTGCTGTAAACTCGGGCCCTGTTTCGACCGTGTTGAAGGACTACCAGCGTGCACGAAACCCCGACCTTCAGCTACCAATCTATGGGCCCTTCGACTCTCTAACAGTACATTATCATGACATGACGTTGGGGCCGACATTATAGGCTCTTTTTTTCAATCCGCAGCAGACTGTGGACCTCCACCACACTTTGGGGTTTCTGACCTACAAATGCGACCATATAGTGAGCTCCTGATCCAGTAACTGGCCTTTCCGTTGCGTCGATCTTCACGCAGGGTAGTAGCATGTCACCTATGCCACATCATCAGGATGCTCAGAGTTTTAGAGAATCTGGAAACTCAAGCGAAGAGCCAGCTCTCATGGTAGATCGTCTACTATGGATGTGTTGAAATCTCATCTTTCACCGTCTATGCAGGAGCTAACAGCGCGTTCAGTCTCGCGTGAATGCACTCCTCTTCGAGCTCGTCGTGATACTGCTTGTAACCCAACGGTTTTTGACTACCGCCCGACGGGATTAGGATCGTAATCACTTGTGGATATTAAGGCCAACTCCTACATAACTTGCAGGGGCCTGTAGAAGGGTGGTCAGTGCCCAACCCCCGTATCCCAGTCCGCCCACCACAAGTTGTGGAAATCATTTTCCATCTCGTATGTTCATCGCTCTACGTGCCCTGACATTGTCGATCAGTGTACGTCAGTGGTTACATGGTATGCGTCATCAACATCCTGGTGTGGACCAGTTACTTCGAGCTCGTAAAATGGTGGAATCCCCGTGAAACGACGACAGCGTACCCAATGGACAAGTTAAACGAGAAAATGTGAACAGGGCCTTCCATCTCACAATCGTCCTTCCAATTGCCTTCGTCATGCGCACTGGGTCATCATTGGCTCCTTTCGCTGACCTTTCCCTCGCCCAGCAGGTAAGATGAAATGCCTCTATGCGAATGCCCCTGTTAACGATACACTTATAGTGCCAATGGTCGCACCTTTGTGGCTCCTCCGCGGGAGAAGCTCATTCAATCACCCTCACTCGGTTCTTCTCGACAACTCCTCATGTCATTCTATTACCCCAGGCTCAACCGCCAAAGTCCACTACTTCGACTACGTCATGACAAACGATCCAAACGCAACGTCAAAAGCATTTCAAAGTTTGCCTTGGCTCCAGGAAATTGGGCTTTGATATCCTGGCTCCCCTTGGCGTAGCGTCTCTCAGAACAAGTCGCCGCCTTGCGCGCAGCCTCGAGTCTATAACTTTTATCCTTTTTTTTCATTTCTTTCTCTCGATCTTTTCGGTATTTTTCCACACACCCTTGGGCCCATACTGCGCTTCCCTTTTCCTCTACCTGGAGATCCAACATCACCTGACCAACCTGTTCGCCGAATATCAAAAGTATTTATACCCAGTCGACGGGGACGAAGCTATCGACATTCCATTATCCACACCAGCAAAACGGATTCCCCTCGAAATTCTCGACATAGGTAATATCGTCTCAGTCCTCCGATTGTTTTTCTCTTCTGATGGTTGCCCAGTGCCGTTCCACTAGCCTGGTGTTCTCCAAACGTTGAAAGCCTCGTCAAGGTCACACTTAAATATACGTTTCAAGGCATCATCTTCGTAGAGGAACGCCAAGTTGCTTCAACTCTTGGCAGACTTCTTGAAACTCTCCGAGCTGCAGGGCACCATCCGCTGTGCTCATCTCGTTGGCCAGGGCGTCAACAGTGAAGGGGTTTGAAGGCATTTTGATCGCTATCAAGGCGATGCCGTGAAACTCTTTCGCGATAAGGAGATCAACATATGTATGTTTCTTCTCATCGTCGCATGACCTAGCTCGACGATTGACGACATGATTTGTCAAGTAATCGCGACCTTGGTCTCAGAGGAGGTTCTTAATTTTCCTGCAAGTCGCATAGTCGTAACCCTAAGCGTGTTTCTGACTTATTATTCAACCAGACTTGTGATCTTGTAGTCTGATTCGACCCCCTTCAGCATCTAGTCGGATATGTTCAATCCCGTGGTAGGGCCAGGAACAATGCCTCCACATTCATCATAATGATCCAACGATTTTGCGCAGCTCACTCGGTATAAAGCTCTCCAGGAAAGGGAGCCAGAAATCAACCGGGCCTATTAAACGCAACATCTCAACACAGACTATGATCTCGGTGATGATGACGGGGACATCACTGACCTGGTGGATCTAGCGGAGCGCGAACGTTATGTCATTCCGTCGACAGAAGCCATCCTCTCTTACGATAACGCCATCAACCTCATTCACCATCTATTTGCACTCATCTCTCGTGATGCCTTCACGCCCCATCATTAGCCCACATTGACTGGATATTTTCAGTCCACGATGCGTTTTGCCGCCTAGCTTACCCCTTCCACCACTCATCTGAGTTATGTTGGCCCTAAGGAAGCCAGGCGTGCCGTTGCTTTTGTGCGGTAAAGCGGCTTTGCAAGCTCGACGTTTTTGACGACTATTTGCTGCCCGTTTCGAGTCAAGTTCATGAGGCGGATAAGCAGCGGGTGGCCCATGTTCGCGATGTCCCTGTCATTATGACGGTGTCCGGGATCCTTGATGTATGGGATTCAAACTCTGAATCCATCCCATCTTTATCGATGGATGTCAGGTTGCTGGACTGATACCTGGAACCAAGTTGCCCCCGGTTGACGTATTGGTTGCTTCGTCTCACGTTCGAACTAGACTGGCTGAACGTCTGGTCTTTCATGAAGATGTAGAATTTGAGGAAAGAAAGATAATGCACAACTAAGCTGGCTATCTGGTACCGCATCACGTCAAGTCCCTTCGTCTCTGCTACGAGTCTTTTCCTTATCCCCCTTACGAGCGATAATCAGCCTGATTTTCACCCTATGACTTGCTTAATGGATAATCCTTAGGGCCTTGAGGATTGGGATTCTGTTACCGAGGACGATGACAAAACCGAAGAATCGTAATGAGCACCTACGAAAAAGGTTGCACATATATCCTCAGAAAGATTCGTGATGACTTATCCACCATGTTTGTCTCGCCTCGCGGCTCATTTCAGGCTGCTCTTCCGCGTACTTTGTCAGCAAATGGACAAGGAAGAACCGCAACATTAGTAGGAGCGCACCACTGCCCTACTCCTTCCTCTCATACTCGTTTTTTCCTTCTACCGTGACCAGACACGCATACTTTTCACCACGGTGTCATCACCTGCACGGCTGTCCATCCTCTTGCCTTGGTCCTCTTATCAATCACCCTTGCGCAGGTCAATCACAACGGCGTATTTCTAGAAGCGCTGTCTTTCTCTCAACTTGTCTTGTAGAAATTCAGATTCAAGCCGAATTCCAGGGGGCTATTGTAGAAGCTGTGGGTTGCCCCATTACCGTGCGTGATCTTTTGATTTATGATGAATGACAATGTTCCCCTCTAGATTAAATTTTCTGATCGAAGACTAGTCCTACATTCTGTGAACGTGAATCTTCTGAAATCGCCTTTGACCCTCTGCCCGTTTCAACGGCCTCCCTAACTCTCATCGATAAGAAGGCTTCGACGATTCGGATTGGCCCTTCCCAGCGAGTAAACAACCTCGCCCATTGTCGGTCGCTCTGTTGGCCCAGCCAACCAGCACTCCATCAGGAGAGCCCACAACGTTGGGCTGGTTGATGATGGTTTGGGGAGCCTTGTGTGCCCGTCCTGGGCGATCTTCAAGATGCGTTGATATGGGTTGGCAATTTCAGAAAATGGTGCCCGACCGGTAATAATCTGTCACTCCCGGTTACGGCAATCCTCAACATTCAAAACTGTTTACTCACAGCATAGCAAGTACTCGCGAACGCGTAAACATCAGCGCTCTTTGTTGGCACTTCCTCTCCATCAAGCTCTTGATGAGACTTGTATACGATTGATTGGGGAATGCGGATGCGGCCAGAGGGTAAAAGCATCAGTTTCACAACTTCCGTATATACCTCTGCATCCGTCAACACGATGTCCTCATCGTCTGTCACAAGGATGTTGGCCTGGGAGTTGAGTTAGTTGGAACTACATCGTGACTCTTCTACATACAGGATACAGATTTCCGTGGACGATTCCGACGCTGTGGAGGTATGCAAGCCCTTGCGCGATTTGCATGATCTGCCAGTTTCTAATGAGTTGGCACTACCGGCTATTGGATGTCGCTTACCAGCTGCAACTTCCTTCCATCACTGACCGGCCGCTTGTTGACGAACTCCAAAATATCGCCGTTTTTGTAGTATGGCGTTACAATGGCTCGGTAGGCTTCCATGTCGACGACGAATTCTGGCGCGATGTGTAAGTGCTTAGGCATTTCGCGTCTCCCCAAGTAGTCGCGCATCTTGGGTCAGTCAGTCGCAGAACTTGGACTCTACCAAGGACGGTCGACATACCTTGTTCACGCTGTTTGGAGAGTCTCTCATCGGGGTCAAAATGAAATCCCTCAACATGTTCTGTCGATCGCTATTGGGGACCATCTGCAATCGACGCCGCCCGTAATAGTTTCGATGGACGAGGTTATGCCATTCTGGCGCCAAGTTGGTTGCCTGAGATGGAACAGCTTTTTTTCGCCATATCTTTGCGCGAGCACCCCACCCCACCAAAGCAATTGAACCTACGATGGAGAGCTGAATAGCTCGGCGGCTTGAAAAGAGGTTACCCATCTTGAGTTGATTTGTCGTAGCGGTGCGTTGGGAATTACTATCTCAGCCAATTTGTCTATTCGTGGGAATAATTGTATACGCTTTCAGGCTCTGCAGAACAGCTTTTTCAGGAGGTTCGTAATCCTACGGTTCAAAACCCCAAATTTTACATCTAAGGGCAGGGGGCTAATCGATGGCATGCATGTTTCACCTCTTTGACTGAGCATCCCCAGCTTTCGGAGCATACTCCAATTATCGATGCCTTGGATACATGTAAACCGTAAACGAGAAGAAGAAATGGTCAATTCCGGCCGAAAACACAAAATCCGCAAAAAAAAAAAAGGTCGACTTGGTATATGCTCAGTCGGTGAGGGAACAAAAATGGCACACCGCAGCTCACCATGCATAGCTTCATGGTGACCGATGGAATAGTCGTATTCATGTTCTTTGTCAAGCGCAGGACAATTGCCAAATTTCGCAGGACGTACTGTCATCATACCTGTGTTCTTTTCCGGAACAGGCACTTGTGAAGAGCTCGGTCAAAAAGCAGCACAGAATCGAGGCCGCAAGCTTGAGAATCTTCGCTAGAGCCGTTAAACATTGCTATATCGATTATCTTCCTCAGGCGCAGAACACTGGGCATCCTCGTCTGAACACCCTGTCCCTCGTTCTTCTCCGATTCGAAAACAGGCGCAAATGGATGTACTTGCCTGAAAAGACTTGTTTGCAGAGCACGTTGGACTTATTTGAAGGCCTCATGATTCAAGATTTTTGAGTGATCTTTCGGCTATCTCTGTCAAGCGCAGAACAACATTCGAGATCATCTGGTCGCACGTCGCTGTTCATTGATTTTCGATCCGAAAGCGGGTGGATATGGCAGAGTTTGGCAGAAAAGACTCGTCTGCATAGCACGCTGGGATCCGTTCCCGAGGCGGCAAGGTTATTGCGATTCCTGGCTAGAGGTTATCATTGTCATGCGCAGAACACCAGCCAAGTTCGTGTTCACTTACCGTCACTCTTCTCCGATCTGAGAAAGGGCGCAGATGAAGGAGGAGTTTGCATGGCCAAGCCAGAAAAAAATTCTGCGTTGTTAAATAGCTAGGGGAGATTGTGAATTTCTGCAGTCAGACTATGGGCGTTCTTACGTAGTGCTATGCTCCGTGTTACGAGGAAAATGAATTAACTGGCAGGAAGGCGATCAATTTGTGTCAATGTTTCCGCATGTCGATGAGAACCCTGCAGATCGAGTTGTGTAAGATTCAAAACTTGGCGATCACGGTGCAAGAAGAACAGGCTCACAACTTAATTGATAACCGGAGCGTCGAGGGTTCAAAAGACAAAATTAAGAACAACCAGGTTATATCGAGGGAGAGGTATCCTGTACAGATTTCTTGCTTTCTGATGCCGTGGTGAATGTAGGACTGGAGCTGGAGGTAAGTGTTCGAAACTCACAATTTACAAGTCATCTTTTCCTCGCTTGACCCGTTGCTTTGGCACCTGAACATCTACACCCAAAACACCCTGCTTGGCCTTCAAAGCAACCAGAATATCTTCGCCGACCTGGTCCCAGTCGGCCTTGGGTACGGCAAATAATTGCACATCCTGTAGCTCCCCCACTTGCCCATTGTACACCAAGGAGGGGTGCACGGCCGACAGCGACGAGGGTTGAAAGCGAATATGAGCCGCTGTAGAGAGGGTGACGGCGAGGTAAGTATAGTGGTCGTAGTCCAGACTCTCAGGCATTGTGGTGGTTGTGGTGTAGGTGAACGTGACAGTATCCCTGTTCCTGCACACAGCACCGACACGGCGTTCATACACTTACGCCATCGACAAGACAGTGTATCTTTCAATACCTGGAGTCGGATGGAGATACGTCCAACTCGAACACTAAACGTTGAACTCCCCAAGTAGGCGGGCATACTGGTGTACTCACCACCGAAGACGGATCGCTTCTTATAAAAGCGGCCTTACCTCGCGAGCTTGAGATCTACCAGAAATTGCTATACGACCCAGTCTTGGAGGCTCTGCGGCCCTTTACTGCTAATTTTCTAAGAACTTTGAAACTAGAGGGGGAAGTCGACCCCCAACCACAGCTAACGGCGGGATCGCTATCAAACCCATAGACGACCATACAGATCAGTGTTTTTCGTGAAATCAACTTTTGTATCGCTGATAGTGTTTTGGACAATACAGTCCATCGTCTTATTCCTCAAACCAAACATTCTGGACGTAAAGCTTGGTACAATACTGTATGATGAAACAGCGTCACCAGAAAAGGTTGAGCGGATGAAGAAGACCGCCAGAGATACGACTTCATTCGAGACTGGCGTTAGGTTAACTGGATTTCAGGTTTATCTTCATTTTCTCATGTTGACGACACTTATCGTACAGAAATTGTAAGTACATATATGATAATGCCACTTCCCTCCCAGCCATCACTCCGAAATCTTGTATCAAACCAAGGGGTCTTCCTGATGGTATCTCGCGCTTCTTCCCTGTCGGACAAGCACCGAGCACCTGTTCCGGGCTCCCGAAATGATTTGGCTGCAGATCCTCCGTGCAATCCGGGAGGATATTCGAGAGGTCTTTACGAATGCGGGGGGGGGGATGGGCTAGATGATGAGGAAGATGACGAGGACGAGGGTCGGCCAGGCCCTCCATTCGTCGTCAAAATCACCAATTTTGCTCATACACGCCTGGCACCAGGAGAAGCCTTCTCCCGGTGCCAGGCGTGCTTCATTAGGGTGAGGCCCCATTGAAGGTGTATTGCTTGGCTTTGATACTGTTCTTAGACTGTTGGATGCGAGGATTGCACAAATTGAAGGTTGAAGTTTTGAATCGGTTGTACCATTTTGTGGTTCCATACCATTTGCATATGTTGAACAGGAATAGAATCGCAAGGCTTTTGAAAAGGCAGCGTTCAGCATCTAGGATGACCCTGGGTCGATTGCCCCAAGCGCAGAACTTATTCTCGACAACAAAACGCGAGTTACATACCATGTTCGTTGGTGAGATACATCCACGGCTCAAGAACTTTCCACAAACCAAGATACGATTCTAAACCCTACTACAAAATATCATTTATACTTTTGTCTACTTGTTCGCTTAAAGACGGGTGACGGCAGTGGAGGGAGAGGCAGCGGGGGCATCACGGTAGTGAGACTTCCTCTGCGAAACGCGGTGGTCAGCAACAGACCATGACGCACAGTGGGAAGAAAACTCACCAAGGACTTGTGGGAGTGCGAAGGGTAGTGGCTGTCAAACCTTGAACCGGAGATCTCCCCGGGGAAGTCGTACTCCATGGCGAGCTTGGCCTTGCGTGCTTTCCTGGCGGCTTTGCGAGCAGCCTTGCGCTCAGACTTGGTCCTGTAGTGGTGGGGCTTCTCGCTGGTCTCGGGAAGCGACGACTCCACAGTCTTGGACGCCTCGGTCTTGGACACCTTCAGGCTTTTCGCATCCGTGACCTTGTCAGCCTTCGCCTTCTTCTCAGCTGCCTTCTTGGTCTTCTTCTCCGCAGCCTTAGCCTTCTTGTCAGCGATGGATTTCTTGAGTTTAGCCAGAGGGGAGAGCTTCTTGGGCTTGGCCGTCGACGTGGAGTTCGTCGGGGCCTTCACGCTCTTGGCCTTCTTCTCCGCCTTCGCCGCCGCTTTCTTGGCCTTCTTCGCTGCGATGGATTTCTTGAGTTTCGCTAGGGGCGAGAGCTTCTTGGAAGAGGCATGCTTCTTCTTGCGCAAAGCGGCGAGCTTGGCCTTGCGGAGGGCCTTCTTCTTTCGGAGGGCAGCCTTCTTCTTGCGAAGAGCAGCTTTCTTGGCGGCTTTCTTCTTCTTGCGAAGGGCCTTAGCACGGGCTTTCTTCTGTTTCCTGGTCAAGGGTTTGGTCTCTTTAGGGGTGACGGCGCCGGATGTGGTGGTGCCGTTGGCGGTGGTGGACTTGGTGGCAGCTAAGTCGACTTTAGAGCCGGACGTCAAAGACCCTGACAAGGGCTTCTGGGCGGGAGAAGCAGAAGTGGTGGAGTTCTGATTGGAGGTTTGTTAGACCGTAAAACAGCGAAGGCAGAACGAGGACTAACTGAAGGAGAGTTAACGGCACGGGCCTCGATGTCCTCCTCAAAGTCACGAGCTTCAACCTCAAAGTCCGCGTAATCGCGGGCCTCAAAGTCAGCATCGAAATCGCGAACCTCGAAGTCGGCGTCGTAATCCCGAGCCTCAAGATCGAGCTCGACATCACGAGCATCGAGATCGGCAACATCAGCACCCTGAGAGGATTTTATCAGGACAACGTTATTACATGGTAAAAAATATAGGACTGACCATGGGGAGCGAGAAGACACGGCTACCACCGGAAGCGAGGACAGCAAGGAAAACAAAAGTGGAGGTAAGCTGCATGATGATTGTAAGTTAGGTTGAGGGTTGTGAGCGTAGACTAGATTAACAGAGTCAGCGCTAAGGGAAACGTAGACATCGATAAGCAGTAAGAACTGACGTCGTTGGAGGTGTCGTGAGGGAAGGGAGCGAGATATAGGACCAGCCTAAGTTCTGACAACGCGGTGGGTCAGCGCAAAACGACGAAAGACATTGCGCGACTAGCGCTTACCTGTTGAGTTGGTTGGGGAGAGGCACCAGGCGCTGCTGAAGTTCACAAAGTTGGGACACCTCCTTTTAAAGCTTCCCCAGCCGTCAGCTGCCGTCAGGGTGTGGGAGTTGGCTGCGAAATGGGGATAATCTTTCGATCCGAGGCTTGAGGGATGATGTGACACATAAAACTCATACTTACAGGCTGTGCACCCACCAAAATGAACGGTAACGGTGTGTGCAGTATAATGTGCATCAGATGGTCCAAAACCACGCTTTGGACTTGAAACTTGAAGTGCATATAATCTAGAGTGTCCTTTGCGGGAAAATGAAAGTTGTTTTTTTTGTCCAACGACGGTCCCATGCGGTGTCAATTTGCCTTGATGCACAGCGTCTCTCAGATTTTTTGGACGCGTGATTGACGTTTATGACAACGCAACTATTTTTGGTGACGTTGTCCAGGAGTCCTTGACAATGCCGACTGATATTCTCTGACATTGGGAATATCGCCACCCAGATATCTAGGGCTGGAGCTGAAGATGTGAGAAAGTATGATCACTCATCAGCACTCATCCCAAAGCTGTTTTCAAATTGGATTTATCAAGATTCAACAAAACCTTAGATGGTGTGTGGCAGTATGTCGCACCGTAAGGTGAGATTGTGTAACCATAAGCACGTACATTGATTGCAAAAATGACTACCAGACATGCCTCCTGCAAGATTCGAACTTGTGACCTCAGGATTGCGTAATGAAAAGATTAGTCGTATTTCTATGAGACCTGCACTCTAACCAACTGAGCCAAGAACGCATTGTACACGTAGTACTCAAAGATGCTGATGGCCTTCGTTTGTTCACGCTATTTGGATTCACCGTACGAGAACCCTAGACATAAAGGTCCTGGGTGGCGTGGTGGGTGTATTATTGGTAGGTCTGCAACCATGGGCTTCTGGTGGGAGGAGGGTGGTTAAACGCGTTGCTGCTGAGTTTGACGGTGACTCCGACCTCCCTCCCGTATTATTACTCAATGCACAGGATATTGGTGTAATTGACAGCATGGGTTATGGAGCTTTACCTCTCCATGGTTGCCAGGCTCTTTTGTTTACGCCTATCTTCCTCTGGCCAGGTTTGTTCATTGAAGTCATTGGTCTTTACCAGGGCATATCTACATCAAAGCACAGCTATCTACGAAGCGAGGCGAGGCTTGGCCGATTTTGACTTGACGGCCTTACGCGTTCCTATATTAAATGATGTTGGTTGGTGTCAGAAACACTATGAACAACTTCAAATACCCGTACCATGAGTCCTACTGGGTTTTGATTTCTTGGGAGGTGGTCCAGATTGATTGGCAGTCGAAGGATTCGCGGGAGGCCGTTTCTCCCCAACTTCACCCTCAATATTTCCAGCACTTGATGCGGCTTCCGAAGTGTCTTCATGATGGGGCAAGAGAGACGGTGGTGGTGACGGCACTGTAACCTGTTGACAAGCCTCAGTATCGGACTCGTCAGTATCGGAGTCGTCAGTGGCCGAAACCAGAGATTGTTCCGCTTTTGACCTCCGTGCTCTGCTTTCCAGTATCCCGCGCACAATTTCAACAGCGGATGCTCGGTCTCGTATTGGTGAACGGCCTTGTTCCACGTGTCCCTGCAGACATCCATGAAAAATTTCTTCGTATGTGGCCGGTATTGATACGCTCTATCCTTAGGTATGCTTTTGAAAAGCATATTCTTCACCAGAGCCTGCCCTGATGCCCTAATTTCCTTGTAATGTTCGATGTCAACAAGGCCCCCATCTTCATGACGAAGGGCAAAAAGCATCGGTATCCGTGATGGGTTTTTAGGTGTGAAAACGATATGAGAGGTGTCTTGCATATTCCAGAGAATTGATGGCGGGTAGTGGCTGGGACGTACAGCTGTGCGGCCGGCATAGTGAGTTGAGGTGGCAACAACAGAAACCGACGGCATTCGATGTGCGCAAGAGGTGGACTCGCTGGGTGCAATGCAATGATTCCAGGATTCTCTGAAACATAGCACCAAGTATAAGCTTTAGAAAGCAAGGAAAATAATAAGAGCATACGGAAGACAGCCTTCGCCTGCTTTCAACCTCCGATTTTCTGCCTTCAATTCCGTATTCTCCTGCAATAACGAGTCCGTGGCTTGAATCAGTGCGCTAACAGCAACTATACACTGAGTTTTTATCAGTTCGAGGTGCTCCACTTGGCTGCCAATTGTACCATCCTGGCCAGGGAATAAAGAGCAGTTCAGCGGATTTTGAGAAGAGAAGCTCGGATCGATGTTCTGGCCCCATCATCAATTGGGCAGGGTATGACATACTTGGTTGTCGTTCGTCGTTCGAACCACAATGGCGGCTTTGGTGTCACTAAGCACTTCACACCCTCACACTGCTAGTGTCTCCCATAGTCAGCCCTATAAATATTTTGTCTCTTTTGAGGGGAAGGGAGGTCGACAGCCGACTCCTATTCAGAATGCCTCGATAACAGCCACCGTCCTACAGACGCGACAATTTGAAATACCCTCTACTCTCCCTTTCTTGCATCTACCCCGGCCACACTTTCCATCTGTGGCTAGCTTGTCCACCCAATGTTCAACATACTTCCTCTAACTGTCCAAAATCCTGAGCATGTTACACTCCGCAGCGTAATCCCTTCCTGGACGATTGCTTTTACCTGAACGCCCGCGTCGAGTTTGAGCAGCCTAATTAATCCGCGAAAACCTTCGCTCCCTCTGTGTAATCCCTTGCAATTTTGTCGACCATCCTCGGTACGACTGCTCATATGAGGGGATACGCGATTGGGCGTAGTTCGGATCTTTCCAGGTTACCCTGCCTTCCCCCTTATCAAGCTTCGACAGAGTGTCTGTGTCATTGACCCTCATTTCTATACACTTCGTGAACACTAGAGGTCAATCCAGTCTATAAACCCTCACCTCTATCTTACGACTGACTTCCAACACAGCCTCGAGGAATGACAAGACTTCTTGGATTCATCGATATCCAATGGATTCCGGGAGTGACCATGTTCGCGGCGTTGCCAAGCCTGATGTTTGCGGCGAGAGTATATAAAGGGGCCTGAACATTGAGGACATCAATTCGCAATCCGCGAGTCACCGATCCTCATCATCCCCCATGGATCTCTTGAAGAATTTGAAAATCGAGGACAATGGTCATAGCCAGCCAGAAAATCACGCAAAGCCTTATCACCAAGAAGACAGAGGGTTTGTTGGGATGATTGGTAGCGTGGTCAATAGCGGGAATCACGGTACACAGCAAGCCTCGACTCAGGAAAAGTTGTTGGGCATGTTGGGCGATGCTTTGAGCGGATCTGGACAGAAGACGAGTTCTCCCCATTCCGAGACCAACAATTTATCATCCAAGGTTGGCGATGTGTTAATGGCCGACCGTAAATCAACCACATCGACTACTGCGACTCCAGCTCCCAGGCACGAAGGATTGGCGGGGAAGATTGGCAGTGCTCTCTTTGCGGAGTTGGGTAACCAGAAATCGTCCTCGTCATCTTCCCAGCAACAGGACTCTGGAGTGACGGGAAATATCAGCAGCGCTCTCATCTCAGGATTGACCCATCAGAAATCATCCTCGCCGTTTCCCCAGAAACAAGAGGACGCAACCAGCGCTTTTACGTCTCCAGGTTCCAATCATGAAGGGTTGGCGGGGAAATTCGGTGGGGCTCTGATCTCGGAATTGACACATCAGAGGCCGTCTTCAGCAACGCCACCGAAACAAGAGGGAGTTCTAGGCGCTCTTGCCACTTCAGGTGCTAATCACGAAGGGTTGGCGGGAAAGATTGGTGGGGCCTTAATCGCAGGGTTGAGTCGTCAGAATCAGTCCTCATCAACGCCCCCAAAACGCCAGGGATTGATGGGCGCGCTTGGGGACGTATTGCATCAGGAGCAACCGGGACAGCAGAAGAAGAGTGACCATGACGATTTATTGGGGAAGATAGGCAGCGTGATCGGAGGGCACAAGCAAGAGCCTCCCAAGTCGCATGGTCTGGTGGACAACTTGTTAAGCTCTGCGCTCGGGGGAGGGGCGAAGAAAGAGGGTGAGTGTCACGTTATTTAAGTCAACACAAAATTTAAATCCTTGAAGACCCATTAGATAAAGGTATGCGAGAGTTAAATTTGTGTACACTGGCGACTGACCTCCTTGCGTTATTCTCGTTCGGAAGCTATCGACCTATTTCAAGAACACGTCCTGAAGAAGGGGTCCCAAAATAATGAGTCTTTGGTCGACCATTTAAAGGACAAGATGATCGCTGAGACAATCCGAAATCAGGTTGAGAAGGTGACTGGGCTCAAGAGGAGCTAGAATACCTGAGAGTCCGCCAATTATTCGTGAGCCAATATTGTTTATATCAATTTGAATGCGAGTGTTTCCATCGCCAGCGGCCAGGTCTTTATAAAACATGCCACAGAGCGTCGAAATTTCTCCACGGTATGTTATGAGTGATGGTGTCCTCTGCCCTAAGCCAACGTTATTTAAAACGAGATATAATAATCCCAAACCTTCAGTTTGGCGATGCTGCCGCAAGGTTAAATTTTATTCACTTGATTTATGTGAACAGCGAACGAGGCAGAGTACGTCATGAGAGAGGTGAAGGCAACGCGAGGGAGTCGAAGAGCTGAGGCTGTCAGAAAGCAAACACAAACAGTGTTCCTGGTGGTGACGACCTCGGCGCGATAAAACCCGAGAAACAAGATCCTGCTCACTTTATACGACGAATTTTGTAAACCTGGCAGTCGGCTGCTGGAATACCACTCTCATTTTTCATCATGGCAAGTGCGAAACTTGCGACTCTAATCATCCGAGTATGTTCCCTGCTATTACTTAATATCATCCCCTAAATACTGACAAGATTCATGGAAGACGTTGGCAAAGCCCATTTCTGCCCAGATAAAGGAGCAGGCTCGGCAGTACGTCGTACTGAGCCAAACTTGACCAGTTCTGACGGCCAGGCTTCAGACACGAACGATTTCGCGAAATGTGTGTTAGTCTCGCTCAGTTCATGTATCGTTCGGAAGTGAACCTTCGCACCAATATCCTTGGTGAACCTGCGCGACATATTCGGCCACTTTCAGAATCGCGGTACGTTCACAGGCTTGTTTGCCTTCCTATGGTCCACTTACTTCAAACTCGGTAGAGCGATAGAGAATGGCTCCAACGCACTTGCAGAAGGGTTCCTCTTTGCCGTTGCTGCAAGTCTTATAATAGGCGAGACGTGGCGTAGTTCAAGAAATCAGTCAAAACGGCGAGATGCTATTGACGACCAAATAGATGGCCTTGGGACGCGTTTGACGGAGTTGAACAGTAGAGTGGATGCTTTGACACAAAGATGGGAAGAGGAGCTGTCGCAAGAGAGGCAGAGGTAAGCTTCCTTAATCACTTACCATTCTTCCCCTTTGTCGACCCTTGTTGGAATGGGTGTGCACACTTAGCCCTTTGGTACCCTAACTTGGTCTTGAACCTCCCATGACCATCCTTTCCGACGATCATTTCCTCGTTTTGCCCTGCCCGGCTATCTCTTTTTTTCTTCATATCTAATCTTCCGTGTCTCAATCTCCGCTAACATCTTCTCTCACACCACAGAAATGACGAGCTCTCGCGGATTCTAGAACGCATCGTCGAAATTGGTCTGCGTGGCGGTTGGGTAGAGCTTCAAGACACACCACTTCAGCTATCGCGTATCCAGATCCCACCTCATCTCCGACATCCATCAGATAAAATCGTCGAGGATCCCAAGAGCCCCACCGTGACATCCACACTCCCACCGAAGGATACCCCAATAGAAGTTCCCTCACACTCTGATTCAGACTCGGACAAACCACAATCTACATGATAACAAGGTGGCTTGAGGCACAATTGCTACCTCGCAATATTTACGTCCAGCTATATACGGACTTGATACGGACCTCATCAGATATGGTATGGACTACACCACATCTTGACCACAACAATAGAATGACGGGAATGCCTTGAGGTTGTCTGATAGTACAACATTGTAGATGGTCAACAGCGGAGACAATGTCAGAACACAAGCCTGATATCAAATATTCAGAGGTCGAGCCACGTGACGCGTTATGTTTGCCGTGACATGAGTCATAAGTTCAACATACCCATCTCTCACAGGGAAGCACCCTGCCAAACCTCGTAAAATTCAAACAGTGAATGGCTCATGTCGGCGAAGCAGACGTACAGCAAACCACAGGTCAACTGGCCAAACTTGCCACCAGAAATTTGGACCTTGATTTTCAGTCATGCAACCCTCGTTCCAGATCTCCTCTCTACAGATTTACATAACTACGACAAGGACGACCCCCCCATGCGCAGACAAAGGAAGGCCTTCAAACTGTCTCTGGTGAGTTAGATATTGTTTACCCTTAACGACTAATCGTCTTTTCATCAGGTGACGAGACGAAGTCTGATTCGGGTATGCAAAGCTTGGTATGCAAACGCCATCTGTTTTTTGTATGAATCCATTTGGCTTGGCCTAGGGAGGAGCCTGGCTACACTGTACGAGGCGCTAAGACGTTCTTATCGCGCATCAAGTGACGCCACACCCCAGCAACTTCCTTTGGGGTGGTGGACCAAACGAATAGACATTGTGATGCGAGAGTCTAGCAACGATCCCGGCCATGACATCACTCTCGTTGAAGACATCATCGCCATGTTGCCAAATCTTAGCATCGTTATATTGGATGTTACTGGCCATCGTTACCTCTTGTTTCCAAGCAGTATACTGCTATCTACTTCTCCTGAGAACTTGATGGTGGTATACTGCCGCCATTTATGTGTTGTACATGGGCAAGAGGATTGGCTTGCATTTCTGAATAGCCGCCCTCACCTTCGCTCGATAAGCGACTTCGATCCATTAAACATCACACCCAATTTTCAGCCCATCCCTCACCTTCCTTCCCTCACATCTATACATATTTCTTATCCGTGGACCCTCGACTTATGGTATAACTTGGAGCTCCCGAACCTGCAGCATTTGACGTATGTTATCGACAATACGTTACGCGAATACGGGTCTCCCGAACCGCTTTTTCGCAAGCACGGCGTAAAGCTGAGGTCTCTGGCGGTGGATTGTCCTATAGCCTGGATGATTGGTTTGATTTCAGAAACCTGTCCTAACCTTGTAACCTTAGAGCTTACCGTCTATGACTGGACTCACTTGACCGCCAACATGACCACACTCCCCACTGTAAACCTGATCAAAATTGCATGCAGGAAACTCCAGGGCAAATCGGCATTTTATTCCTGTATGTTTGACTTCATCGTCCACGCCAAGATGATATGCCCTACACTGAAAACTGTTCGGTTGTCCGATGAACGGAACGTCGCGGGTCTGAACACACACCCTCGCCTACTCCGGAATCAACTGGAAGTCCTTAGGGCGGCAGGGGTGGCTCTTGAAGACGCGGAAGGAAGGTTGCTCCACCCGAGCTGAGGCGTATTTCACGCGAAGATGCCTTCTGTCTTCGGATCCTCTCGCGTATGTTTTCATCCGCCCGAGGAACGTGCGATTATAAAAAGTGCGCTTATCTAGTAGCGACTAATGCCACCCAAAAGTTGCGCTGGAATGGGTGGAGGTGGAAAACGATTCCCAGCCGTCGATGCTCCTCGGAAATGCGCAGCACTTTAGTCGAAATTTTACTAGACAATCTTGAATGAGATCGGGGACGGAAATGAATTCGGAGTCCATATTTTCTGTTATTTCGGCAAAAACATGAGGCCGTTGTACGATGGTAAGGCTCTGACTTGCCGTTAGGATTATAAAGTATTCGGTTTCCTGTGCGATGAATTCGGCCGTAGTGTCGCTGTTGTCCGTTATTTACTTGGAAGTTTGGTTGTGGAGAAAGTGCCTAAAGGGGATAAAGAAGAGTGGTACGATTTTTTTGTAGCAATGACCTCACAGCCATCGGAGTGAATCCTTACTGAATACCTTCCACAAGCATCCCTTTACCTGACATCATGCCCAAGGTCCCACAAACGTCCCCAGCGACGGGCCTTCCGACGTCAAGCTCTTACATTCACACCCTCGACTGCAATTTCGTTGACTCCGCTGGACGGACTCTTCTCCTGCGTGGTGTGAACCTTTCTGGGGCATCCAAAGCTCCCGTTGGTCATCTGTCATATCTCCTCGAAGACTTTTGGGATAGCGCAGAGGCTGGCGGAGAGAGCTTCGTCGGGAGGCCACTTAACATCGACGATGGGTCCGCAGACGTCCATTTGGCGCGGCTGAGAGGTTGGGGGTTCAACATGCTGAGGTTCCCTTTCACATGGGAGGCCATAGAGCACGCTGGGCCTAAGAAGTACGACTACGAATTCATTGACTACACAATACGCGTTCTGCAAAAGTGCAAGGACTATGGCTTTCGTGTTTACCTCGACCCCCACCAAGACACAGTGAGTCTCATCCTGTCGCACCTTTCTCTCTTGCTGAATTGCGTTAGTGGTCCCGTTTTTCTGGTGGTTCTGGTGCACCGTACTGGACCCTTGCTGCTTGCGGTATTAACCCACAGCATATCACCGACACTCAGGCCGCTATCATACATTGCGAGTATCCGCTAGCCCATGCTCCTGATCCTGCTGCCCTACCCGCCATGATATGGAGCACGAACTATGGCCGTTTATTTTCACAAACTGTCTTCACCCTCTTCTTCGCTGGCCGCGACTTTGCACCCAATTGCATAATTGATGGTGTCAATATCCAGGATTATCTTCAGGACCACTACATTGGTGCATGTGGAGTCCTAGCGGACCGCATAAGAGAATACGACAACGGTAGTCTGTTGGACGACTGTATCATTGGATGGGACAACATGAATGAACCATTCGAAGGTCTTTGCGGCTGGGACGACCTTAACACCATTCCCGCGCGACAGGGTTCCACGCTCAAGAAAGGGCCCGCTCCGACGCCAGCGCAGGGTCTCAGGTTGGGAATGGGTAAGGCGCAGACGGTGGACCACTGGACTTTCGGAATGTTCGGGCCCTCACAAAACGGAACAGTAACCATTGACCCTAAGGGCCGGAAGCTTTGGTCAGACGGCGAAAAGGAAGTTGATGGAGTTCATCCAAGGTGGGGGTGGAAGCGCGATACGACCAAGTGGCCTCTTGGGACATGTATATGGGCCCAGCACGGCGTTTGGGACATTGAAACAGGTTACATCAACCGCCCTGACTATTTCAAGTACCATCCCCTGACTGGCCAAGAAGTCGACTTCATCTCTGACTATTGGAAGCCCCATTTCGTGGCGTATACCCAGCGGATCCGCTTAGCGCATCCCGAAGCCATCATATTTGTTCAACCCCCCGTGTTCGCAAAGCCACCAAAGTTCGAAGAGGGTGATGACTGCTTGCAAGGACGCTGTGCCTATTCTGCTCACTACTACGACGGTCTCACACTCGTGACACGGCACTGGAACTGGTTCAACGCCGATGCACTGGGTTTGCTGCGGGGAAAATATTCTTCCCCTTTGCAAGCGGGAAAAGTCGGTTCTGGCGCTATTCGCAAGTCCCTCCAAGAGCAGTTGGCACTGCTGCAGTCCGATGCGGATATCCTTGGTCCGTATCCAACCATCATTGGTGAGATTGGTACACCATTCGACATGGATGGGAAAAAGTCGTATGGCTGGACGGATAAAGGCAAGTTCAAAGGGGATTACCGTAACCAGGAAAAGGCTCTGGACGCCAGTTTGAACGGTTGTGATGGATCCAACGGCCTCAATTATACAATTTGGACGTTCTGCCCCGACGACCACTCGCATCAGTGGGGTGATGGTTGGAATATGGAGGACCTGAGCTTGTGGAGCCCCGACGATGTTTGGAACGATGTTGAGGACGAGAAATCTTCTTTGAAGCAACGAGATCAGGAAGCCGACGATGACGTTTATAATATCCCCCAACGGGAGGCAATGCACAGTCGTGCTGGATTGCTGATCAAGCAACCAGATATTCAACAACAGCCTGGGCCCCTTGCAGCGCCCAAGCTGCATGGTACGCCTGCGCTCTCTTCCCCGAGTCTCGATACTCTCGCTGCAACTGGCTCTACTGCATCATTTTCGACTCTCAATTTGAAGCGTTCCGGTCACTCGTTGGCATGTAATTCACCCCCCAACCCATACGACTTCTTGACGAATGGGGCTCGAGCCGTTCGTGCATTCGCTCGACCTTACCCTTGTAAAGTGGTGGGGAAGCCATTAGATGTAAAGTTCGACATTGGGAAGGGGTTGTTCAGGATGGTCGTCACTGTAGGGCCTGAGGACCGGCCTGTCGGGCTGCCTTCATCCTTCCTTGAACAGAATAAGCGGATGAAACAAAAGAGCATTGATTCTTTCGGGACAGCCTACGAACAGCGAGAGGTTCACGAAGAAGAGAAGGAAGGCCTTGCGACGGAAGTTTATATACCCCTGGTGCACTATGCACACCCCCGCCTCCTCGGCCAAGGCAAGGCTTCCACACCGTCAACAAACAAGCGACCACAGCTACGGCGGCGGAAGACAAGCAAACTGAGCAATGCTGCCAGGTCGACGAACAGCAGCACTTCGTCGTTGTCGGACTCACGGGCTCAAACTTCAGAGGATCTGGAGATGGAAACTCGTTCCTCCGACCTGGAGCAAGGGTGCATCGACAACGGATCGTCTACATCTCTCCTTTGGGACCCATCAATACCAGGCCCACTGTCGCTTTCTCCCCCCTCTCCCACTCCTTTACTCGTCGACGTGGAAGTGAAAGTGAGCAGTGGGACGTGGCGGGTAGATGGCCAGACGCTTTTCTGGTGGTACGATGTTCCTAGAGAGGGGGAATTGCCGCAGGAGTACACGATTGAGGTGAAGAGACAAGGTGGGGTTATCAAGTCGACGGACGTGAATCGGAGGAGGAAGGGGAAGAAGCCGAGGAAGTTGGAGGAGCAGGACGAGAAGTCTTGGTGTGAGAGGGTGTGTGAGCCCGAGTCTGCATGCCTCGTTATGTGACCGGGTGCCCATATGTCTTTTGCTCGCTTGATGACTTGCGCTTGACGTGCATTAGTTCAGCTCATTTCGTTTTTTTTCCTACTTCTTTGAACGGCCCTTTGCTACATATTTCTCATTTGCATTGTCTTGTACGCATGATCAACGAACACTACCCTATCACTCAAATATTTTTGTACAATGTGTAACAAACGGGTTAGATGCTTGGACAATTATCTATTTCAGTGAACAGATAGCGTCATATCTTTTGTCGCACTGAAGCATAGCCAGGAAGCTTGGTCGAAATTTCGAATGACGAGTATGACGTGGGCAGTAGCATAAATTTGAGTGGCTTGGAGTAGCTTGGAGTCGGAGGCCAGTCCGAAGCGCTCAGAGTCCAACTCTATTTTTGTCTCCAGAGGATGATTCTAAAAATTGTTCACAAAAGTGCTGCGCTTTTGTAAGGAGCATCGGCCGCCGCCACGATACATAGAAGACAATTGTGGATACGTAGCCGTTTTTACCCCCACATACACGTAAGTTGTAGAGTAACGTAGTTGTTAGGCGGGCACGTTTTGGGCCTGCTTCTTGTTATAATCGGAATTATTTCGGGGGAGGGGGGGAAATGAACCATGATAGATGAACTCGAGCTGGTCTCCGGTTACGACTCACAAGAGACATCTTATGTGGAGGTAATGCGCATCCAGTATGATCAGTATTCTTTCCGAATTTTTAAAGCCACCTCATCGACCTTCGATTGTTCTCTAAGTAGACGAGTTTGTGCTTCCAAACCAGAAACGTTCCGTTCATCGGATAACCGAATTGTATTTAGTGTGGCCTTGGCCTTGACGATATCATCGAAGATGAGGAAGTAAAGTGCCCTTTTGCTGTGAAGCTTCCAGGAGGTGTGTTTGATCATGTTCACGGGGAGAAAGTGATATGTCTGTGTGCAAATTGGTCCAGTGGTTGAGGATAATCTCCAAGCTTTCGAAGTTTGGACACGTTTCCGAAAATAATAATTAGTACAAAGAAAACGTTTGTCGTCGGTGACTGTCTAACCCCCCAAGTTAACTTCAACGCACCTGATGTGCAAATCGTCAGGCATGGTAGCTCTTGATTTGAATGGGAAGCCTTACATTTAGTTGATGGAATGATACACGAAAACTGTGCCCGGAAACAAGGCACTTTGTGCACCTCAGCTTAGGGCGATCAGCAGTCCTTCCGCATTTTCTAATGTTACCCCCGCGTCCGAAAGGATTTTTAGTTGACCTTGAAGTACACGAAGGTATTCGTTTAAATTACCGATGCTCCGTTCATCGGAAAACTGGATAGTTTTCAGTGTAGGACACACGGTTATGGCTTCGACGATGAAGTCAAAAAGGCGGCGATACAGATGTCCGTGCTGAGGATGCCGGCAAGCGAGTTTCATTGTTCTGATAGGGGGAAGTGCAGACCTATTGTCAGGTAAAGAGCTCCAGTCATCCGTGACAAGCTCCAAGCTTATGAGATTTGGACAGGTTTCCGAAATCAGGGGGAGCATATTCCACGCAGATGCGTGACAATCCGTTGAGAGAGACATCAGGTTTGCGCCATGATTTTGAAGAAACGGAGCTAAATTTTGCATAAAATTGTAGTTCGCACGACATGTCAAGTGCTGGAGGTGGGGGAGCTCCAAGCGACTGAAGTATTCGACGCTCCACGAATGAGATAGATGTAATGATGTGAGTGAGGGAAAGTTAGGAACGGCGTCGGTCACGGGAAGATATTCTCCCCATGCAAAGTCGCTGATCGAGCGAAGGTGAGGACGACTACTCAGAAACTCGAGCCAATCCTCTGCCGTAGGCATAACATTTGAACTGTACCAGTATACCACATTGAGGTTCTCAGGAGAGGTAGATTGCAGTATACTGCTTGGAAGAATCCCCAGGCCTCCATAGGCTGGGGAATAACCATGGCCATGGATATCGAATGTAAGGATGGAAAGGTTTGGCAGCATTGCGACAATACTCCCAACGAGGGCCATGTCACTGTTGGAATCGTTGGTAGAGTCTCGCATCGCAACATCTAACCGTTTTGTCCACCAACCTAAAGGCAGCTCTCCGGTAGCGGAATCAATCAGTTGACGATGAGAACGCTCCAGACCTTCGTACAGCGAAGCCAAGGACTTCCCCCGGCCAAGCAAAACAGCTTCATATAAAAAACGGATAGCGCTTGAATACCAAGTCTTGCATACCCGAACCAGACTCTGTTTCGTCCTCTGGAAACAATATAATAATTAGTCGGGTTGAAGAAGAAGATATAAAACTCACTAAAGACTGCTTGTGCCGCTTTCTTTGTTGGGACATGATTGGGTCGCCCATGCCGTAGTTGCACAACTCTGTCGAGATGAGATCGGGAACGAGAGTTGCATGCCTAAAAATCAACGTCCAAATCTCTGGTGGCAAAATTTTCCAGTCGACTGGCGGTTTGCTGTACGGTGACATGAGGGTTGTGTGCAAGTTGTGTGTATACACTTTTAAGTCAGGCTGTTGGAGTTGAGCGCTTGAACCATGAGAGTAAGGGTTTGCTTCGCAAATGTGACATATCAAGGCTTCGATCATTCTATTATTGCCTCCTTCGGATTCCACAGGTGCTTATCATGGTGGTACATAAGTGCAGGGCAAGCAAAGATTGGGCTCACCTTTATATATTAAGTATAGCTCATTGGGTGGGAAGTAATTTGCTTGGGATAATTATAAGTTGTTTGGTGCCAACATCATCTCATCCATTGTCTGCGAAGACAAATTACAGAACTACAATGGGCGCGAATAATGAACTGGCTCGGTGATTGACAGCCTGCATTGTGCCTTCACCGCGTCGGCCTGTTCAGGGTCGAAGAGTTTGTCAAACTTTGGCTTTGGCGTCCTTTATCAACCAGTCAGGAGTTCTTCCGAACCATCTTTGACTTCCTTCCCGCAGCTCAAGGTTCAAAAGCTCTTGAAGAGCGTGTGCCCCAGCCCTCTTCCACGACTACTACGCCCGTAAATCACACCTCGCTGTGCAGGTCCTCTCTCTTTTCCAACGCAGCACCTACCGTCGTATCCAACTTTAACGACGTTACATTCTCTTTCTAACCACATTCGCAAATCTCGCCCAGCGCCTAACACAATGTTCTTCAAAATCCCCACCCTTACTTTCATCGCTCTTTTCACCCTCCTCTTCTCGTTCCTCACCGTCTCCGCCCACGCACTTCCCACAGCACCTGGCAGTCTCATGGGGCGCACCTACTCTCGCCATGATTCTTCCGTGGCTCGTCGCTCTGACGCCGCTACCATCGATGCCCGGGAGCAGGAACTAAAGCGAGCTGACAGGTTCCAACGCCGGCTCGCCAACGTGCACGTCGCCCGCGTGCCAGTGGCTGTGGCAGACCTAGGTGTACGCGGAGGTACCCTTGCGGCGAGGCACGCCAAAGCACTTGCCGAGTCCGAGGCCTGAAAGAAGAAGAGAACCCCGCTACCGCTCTTCGTCCGTTGTTTGCTCCACCACTCTTCGTCCCCTCATGCCTTCACAACGGATTATTGTATCACGACCCCCATCCCTATCCTTCCGACTTTGACAACCCACGCTTGATGCCTAAAATTATTACCCTTATCTCCCCCGCTGGAGCTGTTGGTGGTTGAACCTTCGCAGTATTTAATTCGAGGGCCGGTTTTTTATTTCTTGGATGGAGATTGATCGATTCGACTTCACGCACCTCCGCTACCCATGGAATGGCGATTATGACTATTTAGTATGAATTGATTTCGTAAATTGTAACGTTCGAAGTCGGATAGATGTGTAATTTTATCTCAATTAGACCTACTTGTATGTAACAACTTGTGCTCATCAAGACAAAGGCGGAAGCCGTGAAGTCGAGTGTAAGCGTTTGAGAGACCGGTTTGTCCGCGGGTTGGGTATACCCTTGGTTGGCAGATTTTCCGTTGAAGGCTTTCAATCCTCTGAAAATGGACGTCAGCGTTACCGTATGTCGAGGATTCGGACCCCCTCCTCGAATTGCACAGCCCCGGCCTCAGACTTGGCAGATTTTGCGTTGAAGGCTCTCGGCGTGCAATCAATCCTCTTTGGGATTCCTGGACGTGCGTTACTTTAGGTATGTCAAGAAATATGAGGATCGGGAGGTGTCAGGCTCCGCCAAAACTGACATTTTGTGACCGCCGCCTCGAGTTACGCGCCTCCTCATACCTATCATCCGGGTTTGAGACACGGCCATAAGTAAATCTCATTCACTATTAAACATGCCTGGATGGTCTAGTGGTATGATTCCTGCTTTGGGATAATTGGTCACGTGACTCGGTTGCAGGAGGGTGGTTAACAGTCATGGCGTGTTTGGTGCAACATTCTCTTGAACCACCATGCCTCGCCCCATCGTTGTGTCGTCTGACGATGAGGGCGGTGATGGCCTGTCTCTCTCTCCTTCCTCTAGGCCATCGAAGAGGGCACGAGCTGAAACTGCATCCCGACCCACACCCAAAAACTCTCCAGCCCCGAAAAAGGCCGCATCAAAAGGGAAGAAGCGCAAAGCCACAGAAAAAGAGTATACTTTTCTTTTATGTCCCGACACGCTAATCCGAGGGCGCATATACTTACATAGGAATGTTCCCATCACCATGTCTCCTGACGAAAGAGCGGCGATTGCGAAGGAAGTTAACGTCTTGGCGCTGAACATCGCAAAATCGGATATCGTCGGTCAAACGTTGGCGCAACGTGCAGCGCGCATCGACATCAAAAAGAAGAAGGTTGAACTGGAACTATGCAAAGAACTCTGTCGTCAAACCGAACTACAACTCGAATTGCGGAGGGAGAAGGTAGTGGAGGGGAAGGCAAAGGGAGAGGCAGAGGCAGAGCAGCATCGGCGAGAGGTCGAGAAGTTGAAGATACTGAGGGACACCGTGATCGCCAATGCACAAGCTCAACACAGCCAGATTGGCGGCTACTACCAGCCTCCCTACTTTCCCCAACCCCAGCCTCAGTTTCTGTATGGGAGCATGCCGCCACCACAAGCTCCAGCCATGCCCACAGCCTCATTGCTTGCGCAACCTCTCCCCCCTCTATAAATTGACCTTTACATAATGTTTGCATTCATCATGCCTCAGTTAAACACATTGTTTTCAGATTCTTTCGATTCGTAGCTTCACCACCTGTATGCCCTCTCGTTATCAACTAAAATTGTAATTCTAATGCACTAGAGGCAACTGTAGGTGAGGTCTTAGTACTGAGAGTGGGTCCATTTGCGGTGTGTGCGACTCCGAAAGCTATTGCTTCGGATTATACGGCTCGAAGCTGGGTGGTCAAGTTCATGGTTAATGTGATGTATAAGGACGCCAATCTCTCTCTTTTTGCCACCTTACCTCCTCTCGTTTCCGCCAGATTCAGTTGACGTAGCACATCCAAGAGCACAAGACACTTCAACCGAATCTATATGTATCACTAATTACTCTCGTAATCTTAATCAGAGTCCTCAGAGATATCGGACAACTCCTCAACCAGCTCAACAAGCTCCGAGATTGTGACTGGGGTGTGTTTATCCAACATGGAAAAGGTGTCAGCCTGACCAACAAGGGAGTCGATGTTGGCCTGCAGTCTCGCACGATGGTTCTGCAAAAAAACAATCTGAATGAAATTCAAAGAGGGATGGGTATGACTAACCTCATCCTCCACATCATCAAAGATGGACCTGACCTCCATCAGCACCTGCATATAACCTTCCACACATCTTGCAGCTCGCTGCGCAATTTGGGTGCTGGTGATCTGGTGGCTCTTGATCCTGCGTCTAGCCGTGTACTTTTCGCTGTGTGACTTTGCAAGTGCGCTGTACAATCCAGATGCACTGCACTCCTCAAGGCAGTGGGTGCGAATGAGGGATTCCGTCTTTGCCCTGTGTTGTTTAGATAAATTATGGTCCAGCCAGAGAGGTAAACTTACTTGAAGATACAGCCATGAGTAGGGCATTTGAATATGTTGCTGTCAGTGGTAAGCATTTGGAGGACAAGGTCTTTCCAGTCTGAATGCTTGGTATAACTAGAACAGGTTAGCATAAAAAAGAACAGACATTCAAATGATTGACATACATATGTCTCTCCAAATGTGGCCGTGATCCATGGTCGTGTTCTTGTGATTCAGGGTCATGGCCATACAATTGTTGACAATGTGGACAACACCATTTGCCATCGTCGTCCTGATAATAATTAGTAGAGAGTTGAGTGCTTGAAACAAAGGCTCACCTGGGACATGGTGAGCATGGCTCGATCAAGAAAGACAGGTTCGAGGACCACCTCCATGAATGATGAACGGATTTCAGCTGCTGTGAACTCCGCATCGGCGGGAGGTGGTTTCTCAATGTCTGTGATGCTTGTAGGTGGTTCGCTTTCATCAACAAGGGGGTTCAGGTCATCAGGCTTATACTCAGCTGGAGTAAGTTGCACCACATCATTAAACATGTTTTGAATATCAGCATCAACCCCTTCCTCTTCTTCTTCGGAACCTTCCTCATCTGGATCAAGCTGCATGTTGGCTGCTGCATGCTCAAGAAATCCATGATCCTCAGGACCTGGAAGGGAAGAAGTCGGGGGTGGTGCTGGTAAAGGACCTGGAAGGAAGGAAGTCGGGGGTGGCGCCAGTGAAGGACCTGGAAGGAAAAGACCCACCATTGGGCTCAACAGCCCAGGTGAGGGGCCTGGCGGTGGTGGTGGGCTCAAGGGCCTAGGTGCAAGAAGGATTGAGGGACCAGCAACCATAGATTCCAAGATCCCTGTACTGGGTGACGTGGTAAGGAAATGTGACGGTTGGGCCAGTTGCTCAGCAGCACTCTTCAAATCTTGAGCAGATCCTTTCATTGCGGCAAGGCGCCGCTTGTTTTCTTTAGAGTCAAGCGTGGATTGTCCTAACCGATTGATGCACCGCCGATGTTTACCAGCTTCGCTCACAGCTTTTTTGAGATGATTAAGTGCCTAAAACAATATGAGAGAGAAGGGCGGAATGATAACAGGTAAGAATACAGTATACCTTGGCAATGGTTTCCTCATCAGCAATCGGCCTCACACCATCTGCTGCCAAGTAACGATGCATGGCTGACAATGCATGGCCACATGGGACACCATCATTGCGAGGCGTGTAACACGCCAACCAGGCATCCCATGCTTCAACCTCTTCCTTTGCAAGTTTATTCATCTCAGTGTCGGCCTACCACATGTGATTAGCATGAAAGGGACAACTGATGCGAAGGCTATACCTCATGCAAACAAAGTTTTTCTTCATGCGAGAGCTTGGGATTCTTGATCATTAATTCAGCTGTTTTTTTGTTGTCGTTGTTGCCACCATCACCGTCATTGTCCTCATCAACAATGTCCACGAGTGAAAGGACGGCCTGAATGGCAGGCGTCAAGTCTTTGTTCAACATGTTGGTGTGCTGAATGTATGTACCGTTAGCGTGAAAAGGCAGTGAATAAAATATACATACAAGGGCATTGACATCATGGCTCTGCGGCAACGCATTCATGGTGATGCCCACAAGATCAATATTTCCCGTGTTATGGGAGTAGTACTTGAGAGATCCAGGCCTGGCATGCATCTGCAAAAAGTTTGAAAGCTATGTAGGTCTACCTAGTGATGGTCACGGGTAACCCCGGGGTCATTTTGCACTGACCTATACCCCGACCCCACCTTCACCCTAACCCTCTCCACGGGTATGGGTATTTAGCGGGTACGGGTACGGGTTTCATGAGGGTCAGGTGGGTACGAAACCCGTGAAGGGTAGTCTACAGGGGTATGTACTTATTCCTTATGTATAATAAAAGCAAATATAGTTTATAACGACAGCAAACGACAAAAGTCATTCGCCTTC
>KN838735.1:7262-38427 GCA_000827195.1 Laccaria amethystina LaAM-08-1
TACATCCTAGAGCTAGCCAGCCAGACTCATCAAGATGGGCAATTTTGACACGAAGATTCATCATGGGGCATGTAAAAAAGGTATGTTTACTTGTGTAGTGGTTGCGATCGGGTCTGGTCGTTCTGTGGTGTTGTGTCATGGTATGTCAGGGGGAGGGGGTACCGATGTCGTTGTTCTCAGTGGTGGTCGTTCCGTGGTTGTGGTTGTGGTTGTGCCGTGGCGTGAATAGTTGCCGTGGTTTCGTGTCATGGTTAGCAAAGAAGGTTGGGAGGAAGGTGGGATGGAGTACTTACCACTGCCATAATATAAACAACAACAACAAATGACGACATCGTCATCGTTCGTCGTTTGGTTGCCACGTCACTGACAGTGACGTGGCACCTTCCATTCCATCGTGTCGACGTCGCCGGCCTTCGTTCACTGGGTGACGTGGTATTTCTGCATCATTCTTGAGGCGGTGACATGGCGGTCGTGCGGTGTTGGGGTGTGCCATAGTCATTGGGGGTGTGAGGGGACAGGTGGGTGGCAGCAGCTGTTCGTAGGAAAAGGGTAGGGGGAGGGGGGTGGAGCTGGAAGTAAATGAAGACGAATGACAACATCTGTCGTCGTTCGTTGGGCAGACAACAACCAACGTCAACACTGTTGTTTGTCGGCGACGTGGCACCAGGCCGGCGCTCATTCGCTGCATGACGTGGCGTTGTGTTGTTGTTCTTGCGGTGTTGGGGCATGCCGTGGTCGTTGGGGGCAGTGGGTGACGGTTGCGTGTGGTGGCGACTGTTGGTGATGCTGTCGACGTGGGGGCACTGGGCGGGCATGGTGAACGATGGTGGTGGTGGGGGACGAAGGTGATGGTTGGGGGGGAAGAATGTTTGTGGTTGTTGATGATGTCCAAATTGAGCGTCGGCAAACGCGGGCGCTCAATTTGGACATCGTTGGGCACTCCACATATTCTGCGGATTCCGTTCCGGCGTAATTCCATCTGGGTGATTCCTGGAACCATTCTGGTGGAATTTGAATTCCGTTCTAAATTCTGCCGGAATTGTTTTATCAATTTGGCAGGTCCCTCTGCCAAATTTGATTCCTCTGGAATTCCAGGAATTGCCCGGATTCCGGCTGGAATCAGTGGAGGACAGTAAAGACCTCCATTTGGGATCAGTTGCAGTTGCCAGTTGCCCTGTTTTGTAAATATTTAAAAACCGAAAAAGACTGGTTTAGACTGGTTGCAACTGATCTTTCATCCCGTCACATGTTGTACCTTACTCACACACAATTTTACTTAATTTTTGGTCCCTGAATCATCAAAAACAGTCAAGAATTGGTTGAGATATGGCCAAAAACATTTTTTGTACATCTATTTTGTTGTAAATTTACCTGACCCTATAATTATTTTATGTACAGCTATATGACATCATAAAAGTAACAACAACACAGATAACCATTTGTACCATTTGATGTTATTTATTTAACATCCAAAATGAGTTGCACCTACAAACTGCAAATTACTAACTACAATTGCAATTTGAATGTACAGTCATGCACCATCAAATGTTACACCACCACTGAGTGTTACACTTTTGTAAGATGTATAGCTCACTCAAAAATGCATTTTTTTTTATAAAACAAAATTTTCCTATGAGTTGTACATAATATCTACAGGTTAGTAATTTTTCATGATAATTGAGTAACATTTAGTTGAGAAACACCAAGCTGAAAATCCTGGATTTGGCCAAAAACTGCTTACCACACAGTGTTACACCTGTAATTGGGGCATTTCTTAGTGAGAAGTTATTGAAATACTCTGAAATTTTGAGTGAAAGAAGGCATTGAATTATGAGGAATTATAAAATAGTTTTTATTGACAGACAACAAGACTGAAAATTTCCATACAGATTTTAATTTTTGGTGTAACATTAGCTGGTGCATAACTGTATGTCCTTTCTGTTTTTGCCATATCTCTGTCAAATCTTAACAGAATTGCTTAAATTTTTGATCAGTCTACAGAGAATTAAAATATCTATCTATGTATGCAATTTATGTGAGGTAATATTTAGGTTATTTTGTGTGGTAAATTTTACAATAAAAGACTGGTTGCAACAGTCTAGACTGTTTTTTTTTGTGTTGTGGACCAATTAGGACTGGTCCTAAGTGGTCTGGTTATGGTCCCTTAATACCTGGATTGGTCTAGACTGGTTGCAGTTGCCAATTGCCTTGTTTTGAGGTAAAAAACCAAACTGGACTGGACTTTAAAACACTAATTGAAACAGGTCAATAGAATGTTAACAGGGGGAAATTTCTGAGAAAGGACCCTTGGTTCAAAACTGGTCACATATCCTCTGAGCTATACAAACCAGAATACATAGTCAAAAAATTTGCAGGCCTTTCCTCTTTGCAGAAAGGCAAAAAAATATTTACAATGAAGAGCATTACCCCATACAATTGTTAGCATTCACGTACTACAGTGTCCCAGCCTGGAAAAAGTGTCGTCCTGCCTCGAGCTAACCCACTCCGGGATATTGGGCTGTGTTTTTCATGTTCAGTCCTTCTGAATTGTGGCAGATCGCGAGGCAGGATGTACGCGCCGCCCAATTATATCATCTCTTTCAAAAGAGGTCCCTCGAGTAGGTCATTCCTCGACTCGGAGACAGGGTCAAACTTGTGAACCTCCACGCGCTCTCGTAACCAATCGTCCGCATCCTTTACCTGGTCTACGTCTATGTCCCTCTTCCTCGTGAAAGGTAAAGGAACTCGATAAGTATCTTGCCCCCGCGCCCTTACAAGCGTATGACTAAGATGGCGCTGTGCAGTCGTCGATAAATAGACCGCGTCGAGTTTGCTCTTTCGCGCTTTAACATAGTGACAGATGTCGAGCAGGTCGTTGGCGGCCAGCGTAGCGAGAGTGATAGTTTGGAGATTAGGGAAAGGAATAAATGAGGATTTTGAGGTAGATTCACTTTTGTCAAGATCCAGGGCTTGGAGTTGCACTTTAACCTGGCGTAGCTCCGCGAGCATTCCGGCCCGGCTGGGTGGCTGCGGTTGAACCACGCCTCCGATAGATGGTCTGCGCAACCGACGAGGTGCAGCGCCAGGGGAGCTAGTCAGAAGTGCGGCTGTGGATTGAAGGAGATGAAGGTGGCGGATTGAAGTGAGTAACCGCAGGAAGGAAATGTCATCCATGTCATCCTGAGCTCCATAAAAAATCCCATGAGACAAATTGGATAACTTGAGGGTGTGAAGTCGATCAGCGGAAGAAAGAGAATCTTTGAATGCAGACGCAAGCGAGATGTTGGAATCCCCGTTTATTTCTAAATAACTAAGGTTGGGTAGGCGAAGGTAACGGATGGGGTATATATCACTTGGGTTCGATGAATCACGAAGGAAACTGACTGCAAGCCGTTGGAGTGACGGAAGAGTGATTGACGAACCAATTTCGGAGGGACGTGAGGTCGGGGACACGCGAAGACGACAGAGAACTAGATTCATGAGATTGGGGGACTCTGCAAAGAGGTCCCGCAGTTCTAGGAAAGTAGCCTCCATATCCCAAACAGTGAGGGAGGTCAGATTAGGAAATTGAGGGGGGTACACCGCCAGCCCAATAACACGTAGTTTGGAAACCTCGAAACTTCTTAAACAATTAGGCGGGCAGCCCCATTCTCCACGTATCACGTTTTCCTCTTTAGTGAACTGTACTCGACCCCGACGGCGTTCTGTGAAGCAAAGAGAAATCTGCTCGAACTTGTTTTGACGAGACCCCTGTAAAACATCCATAAAAAGCCTATGTATGTCGGATTCATCATCATTCCTGGACCTAATGTCGACCCGGCGAGTGGGGTATTTTATCATCGTCGAAAGCAGAGCGACTTGGGTAATCCCATTGCTATATAGTGGGATGTCGAGTGTGATTGTAAGGGGAACAGACTTTGATCTATCTATCCACGCTTGGACCCAGGCAGGGGGTGTGCTGGAAGAGCAAATAGGGACGTGGATCGTGGACCATAAACCCGGGCAAGTCATAGCCACCTCGCGCCAGTGCTTGCAGACACCGCAGATTAGGACGGGGAAAGGAAGAGTAGATGCTGCTAAACTTGAAGCCGCCCAGTCATGCGTACCAGCTTGAAACAACCTTGCAAGGAGCTCGTTAGGAAGAAGATAGATGGGGCAGGACGTTCCATTGGCGCTGAATTCATTCACTGACATCATGCGCGGTTTCGTGAAGTGGCGAACGACGCTGCTAGCAAGTTAGACGTCGTAATGACAGTGGCCTACAAGGGTTAAGGGTTCAATGTTAAACGTTGAACGTTCAACTGAAGTCACTACCACTGAATGGCACTCACTACGGGTTATATAACTTATTATGAACACCACTAAATCCTCAAAGACTCCAAAATAGTTAAAAATCGGCGGTTCGAGGCGCGCAGCGAATCCAGAACTGGCAGGAAGTCCTTCAAGTCGATGGTGATCAAATTTGTCCTTGTTTGTAAGCAACTTTTCCCATCATCGTCGTTCTGCTTGCGTTCCCCCTCCACAATATCTACGTATTCAAGGTATACAATGCGGTGGACGCTATCGTCAGCGGCCACGAGCTTCAATTGTCAATTTGCTTTAGCGGATAGGCATGTGTAGGCAGCGCACTCGAAACCATTTACCCGCTTAATTCCCATCCCGGTGGCAACCTATATGGTTGAAAAAAATCCTGGACCCCCTTGCCCGGTGGGTAAGCATGTTTGCTTTAGTGGTCGGTGATATTATGGCCGAATTAATTTATCACTCCGCTCTTTCCAACAGATATTGGATATACTAGGGCTTGACTGTGATTATTGATACAACCCATTCTCGCCTGCAGTCAGCAGACTGTGGATTTCCCTTTTTCTGATTGTTGAAGCACACCTGGGATTGAGCCATATAGATCTACCGTTATCTGCCCACGAGGTTGGATCTTCAGGGACCTAAAGCGCAGTATAAGTCCCTGGCAAGACATGCACTGTGCCCTTCCGACCGAATTTTCGGTCTGGGACAGCTATTACCAGGCAGTGTGATTTACTAAGCATGCGTCAGGTGGTTGGAATATTTCCACTGGCAGCACGCTGCCAGTTGAATTACAGCCGCTAATATCTCCACTGCTGAAGGGTACACAACCTGTGCGATGACTTCAATGGAAAGTAATTGTGGTTCTAATCAGTCTCTTTTGTTTAATTGTTCATCTTTTCAGTACGACGAAGTGCTTGAGAGCGTAGAAGTTGGGGTCGACGATGAAGCTGTATAGGAAATGCTCATGCTTTCCCTACGAACTCGAATTCAGTCATAAAGAAGAATCTCAAAATCAATGAACAGCTTACGTCCAAGTGATGGTGGAGGTCATCTCGACCAAGTAAGGAGGTTGGTCGATGATTTCGTGATATATTTTCTCTGCAGTAAAGACGGTTGGTTTAGCTTGACGCGGTTCGATCTATTAACGGCGGTTCATCGGTAATTAGGTCACTTCCATACCCAGGACTGGGAGGACTCACCGCAGCAATGGCTAGAAAGTGGGCGAAAGCGATGAGAATTGACTTGGGGTGCATGTTTATGGGGTTTGCTAACACCCGTGTGACTTGTTATATAGAAGGTAGGTTGCGCAGTCAAGGGAAAACCCATTCTAATCCTCGGCCATCTTACCGCAGAGGCCATTTTTACAGTTCCCGAGGACACTGGACGCACCAACCATCACGTTCTTGAGATTTAGAACCGGATACATCTCATGTTTTGTCGTGCGCAGCAAGATACCGCCGCCATCAATCAACGGGAGCTGCTAGGAGCTGCTCCTTCGAAAAAAATTAATGTCGCGGCTCGCCTGAGTAAAATGGTAGTTTAAACTTGTGATTCACCTCCTTGTTTAGCCGAGCCTGAATGACTTCCACGCGCTAGCGCACTTCTCACATGGCGTCCTTGTGCGCAGCATGTTTTCTGGCACACGCTGGAAAAGCCGAACTCCCGTTATTCGGTCAACAACAATCAACTGTCTCTTTGTGTATTGAAAGACTCCGAATAACGCCTACGAAGGAGGTGGAGGGTTGTCCGTAATGAGGCCACTGGATTGTGAAGCAATGACCATCCTGATACCTTTAAGTGCCCCGACAACGAGCAAAAAGGCTCATTCGCTTCAGGCGCGACTGTCAGACCTCGAACTGCCCTAAGCGACGTCTTCTCTTTCTTGGGCCATTTTTCCGAGTCCACGCAAAGCTCAAAGGAAGTAAGAAGTTACCTCAAGCCTCAAGAGACATAAGATGCCATCGACGTCTCGAGTCTGCACCCGACTATTCGACTTTTCGAAGCAAGGTTTGTTTAGAAAGTATCGGGCCGGCCTCAAAAGCTCGAACATCTTAAACATTGTCATCTTCAGGACGTTATCGCACCTTCAGCTGAGTCGGGGGAAACAATTTTCGGGATTAATTATCTCCAGTAAGATTAATGCCGTGATACTCTTTTCCCGCGCCCTTATTTTCTGATGTGTTACTTCTCAAGCAGGGGATATTTTCTCCGTTATGACCATGGCACGGAATAATTGATTTCGAGACGGAGTAATGCCTTTGCCTTTTCTCAACTTCTTTAGGCACCGCATCAAGAACCGTTTCCAAAAGAAATGTGAGGCAATATTGAAGAACGGCCAACGTCCGTTCGCGGGATCCCTTCCTGATACCTTGTTTCATAACGGTCTTTCTGGATTAACATGGAACTGCGGAGTCTTATAAAGGCAGATGGGGGTTCGTAACTTTTGTATCCGAGTCTTCCCCCTCAAGAAAAGATGCTTGTATCCGCTCTCTTCACAGTCACTCTTTTACAGACGGTTTGTGCGTCCATAGGACCGACTGCGAACGTCCATATCGTCAACAACTACATACAACCGGATGGCTTCAATCGCTCGTACGTCCTCCAATACTTTTCGAAGATGTTTTTAATATTTCTTGCTGCTTCACAGCGCCGTTCTTGCTGGTACCTCGCCAACAAATGGCACATTCCCTGGACCTCTTATTGTTGGTAGCAAGGTTGGACTTTTTCTTTTTTGCTGAACCTTGAGTTAACGTTAATCCTCAGGGTAGTACATTCTTCTTGAATGTAGCCGACCATTTGACCGACACAACGATGTTGAGAAGCACCAGCATTGTAAGCTTGCTTTATCTTTACCACTCTTCGTTTTAGCAAACTGGTGTTTTCTGAATCTATAGCATTGGCATGGCATGTTCCAGCATGGCTCCAGCTGGGCAGACGGTCCAGTTGGAGTGACGCAGTGCCCCATCGCCCCTGGTAACTCATTTTTATACCAGTTCTCTGTCCCTGATCAGGCCGGAACCTTTTGGTACCATTCCCATCACTGTACGTTGGTCGTCAACCTGAAGTTCTGCCCTAACTCATCCTCACGTTCTCATTTCAGCCACGCAGTATTGCGACGGCTTGAGAGGCGCTTTGGTGGTTTACGATCCTATGGACCCATACAAGCATTTGTTCGTATTTTGTTCGAGATCGACTGCTTCTCGCATCCACTAACTAACTTTCGCCTTTAGGTACGATTTCGATGATGGTAATGGCGCTGTCAATTTTTGGAGATACTCGCTCATTATTCTGAACCAGAATCCACTGTCATTACACTCGCGGACTGGTAAGAAATTTATGTGCCGAGTCGCCATTTCTAAAATTAGAATTAAAGGTACCATACCCCCGCTCCATCCGCCGGCCTCATCCCTACAGCAGACTCGACATTGATCAACGGGAAGGGTCGTTATTCTGGCGGACCTACTTCTGCCCTTTCGAACATCACCGTTCAGCACGGCTCACGCTACCGCTTCCGCTTAGTCTCGATTTCCTGCGACCCCAACTTTACTTTCTCCATTGACGGACATAACATGGCATGTTTCGCATTTCTTTTTTCTGAACAGCTCCGTTAATAATAAGACATACAGACCATCATCGAAGTCGATGGCATCAACGTTCAACCGATAACTGTCGACTCCATTCAGATCTTCGCTGGACAGAGATATTCTTTCATTTTGAACGCTAATCAGCCAGTTGCTAATTACTGGATGCGTGCACTACCTAATGTCGGGACGCAAGGCTTCTCCGGGGGAGTCAACTCAGCCATTTTCCGCTATATCGGTGCCCCTAATTCGGATCCTACGACAAATCAAACTACCAGCGTCATTCCTATGAATGAAACCAATCTCCATACGTTGACGAACCCAGGCGCTCCAGGAAATCCAGTTTCTGGAGGTGCTGATGTCAATATTAATTTGGCTATCGCGTTTAACGCCACGGAGCTCTTGTTCACTGTTAACGGGGCGACTTTTCAACCACCTACGGTACCCGTTCTTTTACAAATCCTAAGTGGCGCCAAGACCGCATCGGAATTGTTGCCTACTGGAAGTGTATACACCCTTCCTCGCAATAAGACTGTTGAACTTACACTGCCCGGAGGCGCGGCCGGAAGCCCCGTACGTGCTCGCTCTGTCATTTTTTTGAAATTAAAATAACATTGAATCCACGATTTCCCAGCATCCCATTCATTTACACGGAGTACGTTTGTGTTTTATCTGGAATGCCTACTGATGAGCGAAACTTCAACAAAATAGAATGCCTTTGACGTTGTGCGTAGTGCGGGAAGCTCAACTTACAATTATGTAAATCCTGTCCGTCGGGATGTGGTCAGTATAGGAGAATCTGGAGACAACGTCACCATTCGTTTTAATACGAACAACCCGGGCCCATGGATTTTGCATTGGTGAGAGCGCTTTATTTTCCTGTTGATCATTAGCTCAATTTTTATTTTATTCAGCCACATCGATTGGCATCTTAACCTGTATGTCTTTCGATGACTTCTTTGTCAATGGCTTTCACCGATAATACTTTTCAGCGGGTTGGCGGTCGTGTTCGCTGCAGACGTTCCAACGATCGCCACTAGCACCCATCCTGGTATGTTCCTTTTGTGTCTGGACCTCATAGTTTTTGATTATATTTTGACACAGCCGCATGGGATAAACTGTGCCCCACCTACGACGCTCTTCCCACTGAATCTTTCACATAATTATACAACCACTTTCCTTGAAATTTGTCATCACGCTCCTTGAAACTTGTATCGGACTTGAAGGACAATCGGTCTGTCTACCAACTATTTTCCCTCGTTTTGTATATGATGTATCAGACGCATCGCAGTAGAGAAAGGACAATCTAATGTTTACGTACGTAGCTGACTCGGACAAACGTAGGAGGTAGCGTGACATACCTACATACATACTCGTGGACTCATTTATATAGGGAGCGAGTAAAGCGCGATGTTCTTGTCTCCATTTTAGCCGAGGGTTGTCATGATTATTTCCATGATGAAGAGGAGTTGCGTCAGTACTTACGGCAATCAGAAATTCGGTACCTTTCCAAAATTTAAGATCTTGTTTGGCCTTGTGAGTTTTACCTGGACCGTGCCTTACGTGACTTGTACATTTTCGACTTGATTCTTGACCCATACCTGGAGTGCTTTAGACGACATCCTTGGGACTTATACACGCAAATTTCACCTTGGAACTCCACTAAAAACATCTGCCAAGAGCGGATCTAACTCATACCCAAGGAGCGAACCTTGGCAGCACTGCTTCCCACTCCTCTAAAAGGGCTCACTCGGGTTTTCTCTGCTTTTTCGCCATGTCTACTCGTCCTCGATGGGGCCCACTGCGCTCACTGCTTGTATTGTCGCCCGTTCTCATTGGTGCGCCGTGGTTGGCTTACAGGCAACATCGCTGTAAGTGCAAACTCCTTGATAAGGACTGCCAACTTATACGCAAATAGATCTGCCTGTAGCTTTGACTGAGCTGTAAGTATATTTTTGAGCAGGTACTTTCTGGTCCCAAGCTGATGATTGTAGATCAAACCCTGTAACGGGCCTTCCCCAGATCTCAGAAGTGCGAATCCTCGACGTTGTGAAGAATCTATCAGAAGACATTGGTTATCGGACTGTAGGCACCTTGGAACATGCCCTGGCGGACAAATACATGGTTGCGCAAGCGGAAGAGGTCAAGAAGAACTGTGAGAAACTAGTAGCGGAAAGTGGAAGGAAGCTGGAATGTGAGGTGTGGAGACAGGAAGGAAGTGGGAGCCACAGGTGTGTACAACGATGCATCTCAATCTTGTTTCGCTCAACCCCTTCTTCAAAGATTTGATATGATGGGCAAACGTCTCTACAAGACTTATGTTAATCTCACCAACATCATTGTCAGAGTCTCAGACGGCACGCCGGAGGGCAAGGAGCACGCGGTACTTGTCAACTCCCATTTGGACAGCACATTGCCAAGCCCAGGCGCTGCGGATGACGCCATTTCAGTTGGTGTAATGTTAGAGTGCATGCGTGTTCTCATTGAGACGCCTACCTGGAGCCCAAAACACGCGATCATTTTCCGTGAGATAACCATTCTATATTTACATCAACGCTATGAGGTGCTGAGATTTCTTAGTTTTTAACCATGCCGAAGAATGCCTGCAGGACGGGTCACACTTATACTCTACCCAACATTCTACTGCCCCAACGTGAGCCCTTTGACGTGTTTTGGTTCTTATTCATTAACCTCCGTAGTGTACGAGCCGCCATTAATCTTGAAGCTGCTGGTACAACCGGCCGCGAACTCCTCTTCCAAGCCACATCAGAGGAGATGATCAAGGCCTACTCCCAAGTCCCAAGGTAACCAATTCAGCTTACCAACCTCCAAGACGCTCTGACGATCAATCTAACAGACCATATGGAACAACTTTTGCGAATGATATTTTCAGCTCGGGAATCATTCTTTCAGAGTGCGTTCATTTATACCTTGAGCCTTGTATTCCTCTTCCTATCAGTATCAAGGTCTTACCATTTTTAGTACCGACTTCCGGCAGTTCGAAACTTACTTGAATGTTACTGGTCTTGATGTAAGTCATCTTGACTTCTCCACGCGACTACTAATCCATGGGTTCGTATAGATGGCTATAATCGGAAATAGCTATCTGTACCACATGCGGAAGGATCTTGTGGAGAACATCGAAATTGGAGTTGGACAGGTGAGGTCTTCAATCTCAATATCTTTTAGGGCCAAAGCTTACTTATTCTTTCCCAGCACATGGCTGAAAACGCGCTTGCACTGCTCACATACCTCTCAGCTCCGGGCTCACCACTGCCATCGCTCAACAAAGGTTACTCGCCTGTATCCACAGTGTACTTTGCGCACATCGGAGGCCTGTTCTTTATGTACACCTTCACTACCGCCAAGATCCTCTACACTTTCCTTTTCGCCGCTTCACTCATTCTCGTGCGAGTGACTTTTGTCGATCCCGCGCCAGCATTGAAGAGGGCTGGGGGGTTCTTCCAAGAACAGAGGAAGGGGATTATCGCGGTCGTCGCTGGGGCGGTTGGGACGATGCTGGTTCCTAACATCGTTGCTTTGGTGATGAGATTTGTGTTGAAGAAGGGGTTGAGCTGGTTTAGCAACCCCTTTGCTCCTATGGCCCTGTACGGACCAGCGGCTTTGTTGGGTGAGCTCTTAGGTCATCGTCACCGTCTTTGATCAAGACTCACGAGAGAACGTAGGTGCACTCCTCTCACAATACCTTGTCGGACAAGTCCACGAAAAAACGGTGTTCACTTCCTTACTCCTCATGCAATCGGGCCTTGCGATTCTAGTACAGCTTCTCAAAGTCGGCTCCGCGGCCATGTTTTTCCTCTCTGCTCTCCCGCTCTTCGTTGTCCTTCTCATCAACCCCTTGTTCTCCGGGAATACCAAGACTATTTCCCTGGCCACTTATTTCTTAGGACAGATTTGTCCCTTGCTCACAGGTTCTTTGCTCACGATTCCTACGATCGAGGTTTTTGTCCCTTTGGTAAGTGTGTCTCTTTTGTCTTTACACCTCTTATTCACCGTGCTTGTGATAGATGGGTCGCGTAGGCGCTCAAGCCCCAGCGGACAACATGATCGCCTCACTCGTCAGCGGTCTCGGCGCGCAGTCCCTCCCCTTGGTATTGCCCCTTGCACATAGATTCGGGCGCCGGGCGCTCTTGCGTGGGGTATTGCTACTGAGCATGACGACGTTTGTGCTGATGGGTATCTTCGCCATGAGGACACCGTTCGATGAGATGCACCAGAAGAGGTTGTTTGTTTTGCATCTGGAGAACGTACGTTTTTGTTGTTTTGTTGTGGAATGGAAATTAAGGCTTATAATCGTGGTTTTGATGGTTAGATCACCTCGCAGGAGCGGCACCTGCACCTTGCAGCGGCGGATGGCGCACCTGGTTTCGAGCTTCTTGTGCAAGACATCGTGAAGGACTTTGGAGCGACGGATGTCGCGCCTACCCCTGTTGTGATGGATGACTATAACTCTGATTGGGACACGCTGTACCCATTCTCTACTGTGAGCTTTGGCCTGGACCTGCTCTCCTGCAGCAGCTGATTGATACCTTGTAGTTCTTAACCCCTTACAAGGTCCCATTGGCCATGGAACCGGGATACGTATCTCCTTGGGTTAAGGAGCAGGCGTTTGTGGTGTCTGCTGATAATGATGTCAAGGACTTGGTCGCTGGGACACGGAGCTTGACCATTAAGGTTGACCATCCAGGTCTTATTTGGACAAGTACGTTCCTTGTTCGATTTCTACGTAGTATACATCGACTAACCGATACCCCCGTCAGCCATCGCCTTTGACGCTCACGTTCTCAAGTGGAGTCTGGACGACAGTCCTCCAAACGAGCATGCCCGGCATCACGTCAAAGAGGCGTCGTTCTACGGAACTGATACTTACACCTTTGACATGGTTATCAAGCTAACGAATGACCCTGGGCTCAGCGTCAACTTTATTGGGGTGCAGGAGAAGGGAATGTGGCCTGGTAAGAAGAGCGTTAAAGCGGAGGGAGGGCTTGCGATGCGGTTGTTTGAGGAGCTTGATTCTTGGTTGGATGTGAAGACGGGGGGAACGGTGGATGCGCTTTTGATGGGATGCGTGGCGGGGAGTGTGATTGTATAGAAGATGTGAAGAAGGATAACCATCTGATTCATTGAACGGAGAATTCGCGGCCAAGTCTGGAATCGTCATACCAATTGCAACTTTTGAATGTTGCGGGGTTTACTATAATTATGTATATAATACATACAATCTGACCACCAACTCATGCATTTGCCTTGTTCTGTTTCTTCGTTTCCTTCAACAGCGTCGCCAAGGTCTTGCTAGACTCGGAAACTTCATCCAAGAGGCCACCCATCGCCTCCTGTATTTCCTCCGCCACCTTTTCCGCCTGATCCTCCGTCATATTATCCATCTTCTGGGCCATCCTCAACAACTCTCCCAGCTCCTCCGGAGCCTGCTCTCGCAATTCATACAAGCGCTGCGTTATCTCCTCTTCTTGGTCCTCTGGAACCTTTCCACGCATCGACTCCAATATATCCTCCAACACCTTCATTGTCTGCGGCTCCCCGGGCTGCCCCTCAACAGCGCCCTCTTCTTGCCCCCCCTCCGACTGCGTCAGGGCTTCAGCTTCCCCGATATAATGGTCCAACAGCGCCTCGGTCGGTGCGGGGGTATATTCCAAATACTTCTCTCCCAAGATAGGTATGACCGTATCATCATGGTCCAAAATCCGTTGTACCAGCCTATCACCCTCAGGATCCGGCCTCAGCTTGACCAAATTCATCCCGTCAATCCCACCACCAAAATCACGCAAGAGCTGCACCATCCTCTTCTCACTCGTCGCTTTCCCCTCCCCAATCCTAAACAGCTCCTGCGTCTTCCAGTCAATGTAGTAGAACTGGGGCGAGAGTTGTTGGGGGGACGTTCGTCTTATTGTAGTGAATATGAATCCTTCGCGGGTGTTGGAGTATGCGAGGGGGATGACGTCGCCCCGGATGGCGTGTCGGATGTTGACGAACATTTCGATTTGGGGGAGGCGGAGGAAGTAGTAGGGGGCGGGGTAGAAGAAGGTGAGGAGGTGGGTCCATTTGGACCAGTCGCTGTTCCAGCCTGAAGGGAGGCTGGGGTGGGTGGGCCAGTTCGCTTTGGCGTTTGATACGACTTCTTGGACTTCATCTGGGTCCTGGGGTTTTTTATGTTATGCTTATGAGTGGAAACTTGTGTCAGAACTGACGATGACAAAGTCCATTTCGTCGTCTTTTTGCGCCTCCTTTGCGGGCTTGGGCTTCCGTTTTGGTTTGTTCGGTTCTGGCCTGAAAGTTGACGCTTAGCTGTTGTTCTTGAGAGAAAGTGACGTTGTTGAAAATTTGGAGGACGTACCGTTGAACGATAGCTGAGGTGTGAAGCCGTTGTCTCTCTTCTCGTTCCGTTGAACAACTAGGTACATTGAAGGTCGGCCTCGGACGAGCCAACCGCGCCATTCCACGCCATGCAGCCGAATTTATACGAGGCTGAAGGGATAATGGAGGCATTGCCTTTCTGAAGCGTACGAGATGCATATGTAGTTGTTTTAGTAGGAGAGCGTACAAAGTTACGTAAATAACGTCCAGCTTTCTTCCACCATCACCTAGACTTGCATAAACCCTCCCTCTTGAAAACGAGGAAGACTTGTATGGAAGGGATGGTACAGCGAACAAACACTGAAGCTAACCAACGGGACAATTTTAAGAGAGCATCGAAAGGGTCACATGGGTTTTCAATGCACTACTTTACGATGCCGAGGATAATTCGTCAGGAATAAATAACACGAATCCGATCCAACTTGGGGCCAACGCTGGGTATACAAGACATGACTGACTGATCCTGGATGGAAGGAACTACACAACTTATCGCTTCTCACTGGGTCGAGGTGCTAGATCCGGACTGCGCGTCTGTCTCCGTCTCCGCCTCTGCCTCTGTTTCGGCGTTCGCCGTCGTCGCATCGGTATCCAAAGAAGAGTCCTTGTCATCCTTGGTCTTCGCTACACCCGGAACGAACGTAAGAGGACGACCATGGTAGGGGCCAGTCGGCGCGTCGTTCGACGGAGTAGAGCCATTGGACGACGTTATGGGCCGCAGCGCTTGGATGATGCCCGTCTGCTTGTTATACCGGAAAACTTGGGTTTTGTGCGCATTGGCGCTCTTGAAGTCGGAGCAAGGTTCTACTGTGAAAGGCGAATTGACATGCGCTGTGTCAAGACCGGCGGTGACGCAGTAGTCGGAGGTCCTGAAAGGTGCTACGCGGAGATAGACTGATGTCCCCGGGAGCGTGTTGAACTCAAGTGGAATGGACACGGTGGACTGGACCTGGGCCAAGAACAGTTGCGTCCCGCTCGTGTCATCCGATTCAGCCAAAGCAAATCTCTCGCCATCGTTGAGGTTCTTCAGAACGAGGGCAGTAGAGTGGCCACCCTCTAAGCTCTGAAATGTCCGGTCAGCCCTGGAATCAAATCATCAAACAGATGACGATGACTTACTTTGAGTTGAATCGTTCCCGGAACCCCCCCGAGTTGCTCGTTCCTCTTGCCTCCGCCAATCGTGTTTCTGTGAATGCCATTGGGTAGAAACGGATAAAAACCTTCGGACTCGACGACAGCGGCGGCTATGGTGGACGCGGGTAAGATGGTGACGGCGAGGAGACTGCAGAGGGCGGCGACCGTGGCGAGGTGGGGAGTAAAGGCGAGCATGTTGACGTGAAGGATAGTGATGGGTTCAGAAGAAAGAACGTGTAGTTATGAAAGGAGAGGCTGGCGAGGAAGTGGTCCTTGGATGAGTTGGAACGAACTATGTTGGGAAAGAGTTCAGGCATTTTATAGGATTTTGTGGCGGCTAACCAGCGGCTGACTTGGCTACTATAGCTGACCAGCAAATCCAGTGACGTCATTGCAGTCTGAACCCATTTCGTCTACAAATCACACATACAAATAAACCTAATTAATCCTCAAAATATAATCACCACATCTTGGAATGACCACAGCCATGAGCGCGCCCTTCTCCCTCGATGAAGAAGTCCGACTCTACAACACCAACGCTGAGCGGGAGCGTTACAACCTCTTATCAACCCTCTTCGGCATCATCGTGACGCTGGATTACCTCGAGCGGGCATACGTTCGCGATTCCATTACCGCAGCTGAGTGAGCTTCGTTCCCCTCCACTAAGTGGGCATAGAGCTGAGCACTAAGATTTCGAAGAGATACTCGCCCGCTTGTACGCGCTTATTATCGCAGTATAAGACAATGTTGAGGCTTGTTGGGGATGATGTACCGTCTGTGGAGGAATTTATGAGCCGATACAAGGTGGGTGTATGGATTTTTTGTGGAATTTCGAGACTCATAGCTTCTGTTTGATCTAGATGGAACATCCTGCTGCGCTGCATAGAATCAGGGTTGGGGTGCCAGCGACGGTGGAGCATTCAAGTGAGGCAGGACCAGAGACGGGTAAATGGGTAGCACAGACCACACAGGTACGTCGAATGGGATCTTGCATTTTCAAAGTTATACTCACTACCTCCTTCCATGACACAGAGCTTTATCACCTTCATGGACGCCCTGAAACTGCGGCTACGGGCGAAAGATCAGCTACATCCTATCCTACAAGAGCTCGTCACGGGATACGCGAGGTTTAAGGGGAGCAAAGATTGGGAGGGACGAAGCAAGATGGTTTCTTGGTACGACTTTCTTTTTCATCGTCGTTTGCCCATCCATTCTAACACTCTGTTCAATGTAAACCAGGCTTATCACTCTAAATGGAATGAAAGCCTCAGAAGAGATAACAGAGGAGCAGTCGAGGCAGGTGGGTATTTTCGTTGTTGGGCCTACCTCTTGAAGAAGTATTGAGATTTTGTAACAGCTTTTTTTCGATGTGGAACATGCATACGCCGAGTTCTTCCGCAGTTTGAGTGGGGGGAAGGACGATCCTTCGTAGCGTGCCATCTTCGTGTGCAGTTTTCTCCAGAATAGGCTTCGCCTCTGTACTTTTTAACTTATCATTAGGGTGCCAGGGGACTGATAAACTAGCTTCTCCATTGTTTCCGCACGCCTGAAAGTGTCTAGACACCGGAGGCCCTGGAGTTTATAGCTTGCGGGTCGACAGTGGGTGTATGTAAATTTACGCAGAATTTTTGCTCCCATTAACGCTCCAAGCCACCTCCGAGCTCTCTGACCGGGACAGTGGTAGTATGGACAACGACTTCCAAGCCGACAGAGCTGATCGTGACTACTTGCAAGTCATAAACATCTCAACCTTTCCATTTGGACTTTCAAATTCTTGCAATTGACCGGCAACCGGTGGTGACTTCAACGGTTTTTGGAGACTCCCGGTGTCGGGTGTCCGTTAACAAACGACGGCGACTACTAATCGAGTTTCGGGATTGTGGGCTCGATGTATTTGTACGTACTATGTACTAGTAAATATATGAAGCATTTTTGTGGGACGAGAGCAACAACAAGATCGCCAGCAACGGATCGCTGGTGGTTATTGGGTGGTTGAGAGGTAAAAAAAAACAGAAACAAATAAGGAATCTCTCTTTCAGTGATTCAATCAACTACTGCGGCTCGATATGTCGAGTTCGTTTGACGGGACTTTCAAGTTACAGGACACTCGCGAAGACAGAACTTCCAAACCATACCTAAAGCCCCGAAGCACACTTAATGCAACGTAATAGAATGCAATTTCGAGTGAGTTTTATCTTTTGGAGGCTGGCTTTCAAGTTACTTCTTTCCATTTAGTGACCTAAGAGTTTACAACTTGAAGGCCTCACCATGGCATTCAATATAAAACTCATTGGAATTTCACCGGGTTCACAGCCTGGGCCAGGCGTAGCGAGCGAATTTGGGAACCACCTGATGCATGCCGTAATATAGCGGGAAGCTACAATCCCGGCTCAAGCGCCAAAATTGTCTTTCCTCGCAACGCCCATCTACGCACTGCAATGCCTAATCAGTCCACCTCTAGTGGTTCATCTCGACAACGGTGCCGCCGTTTTCTATATAGCAGCTGTCCTGATGGCGAAAGATGCAGATACCTCCATACCGATCCGAGCCCTAATACTGTACGTTACATATGAAGGTTTTTAAATCTACACCTAACTTGATTTACATCTAGGAAACGCTACCTTCTCGTCTGAGTGAAACAGGAAGACGCGGGCGAAATAGGCGTCGCCGAAGCCCTGCACCACCCGCAACACAGACTGCGAGCTTGAATGTGCCTCTGCCGGCTCCCAAACCTGTGTATGTCCCTAGCTTGAACGAATGCGGCCACAATGGCTAAAAATGTGACCTCCAGTACACATCAGACTTTGGTACTGCCGTTTTCCTTGTTTAGTGACCTCCTTTAACATTGACATGTTAAACAGCGAGAAATCGACGGCGCTGACAGGGCGGAACAAAGAGTACGAGTGATAATCGGTGAAATACGGAACGCTGCAGCACAGGATACTGCTGTAGAGCCACAAGAACCACAGGCGCCATCTCGTAATGTGGCAGGGAGACGCCGAGACAGGGAGGAGGCTCGAAGGGCCAACGAGAGAATGGCGGCTGAGGTGGCCCGTATACAGGCTGAGGAGTGCGCAAAGGAGGAGGCATCGAGAAAGGAAAGAGATGAAAGAGAGGAAGAGCGCAAAGCTCAGGTAGCCCGAGATCGAGCAACAGAACGAGCACGTCTCAGAAGCCAACGGGAACGAGAAGAGGCTGGGCGAAAGGAAAGGGTGGAAAAAGAGGCAGCAGAGCGGGAAGAAGCAGAAGAAGCAGAGCGACGGGCCATTGCAGCACGAGAGGCAGCAGAGCGAGAAGAAGCAGAGCGTCGGGCCATTGCAGCACGAGAGGCAGCAGAGCGAGAGGTAGCGGAGGAAGCAGAGCGACAGGCCATTGCAGCACGAGAGGCAGCAGAGCGAGAGGCAGCAGAGGAAGCAAAGCGACGGGCCATTGCAGCGCGAGAGGCAGCAGAGCGAGAGGAAGCGGAGGAAGCAGAGCGACAGGCCATCGCAGCACGAGAGGCAGCAGAGCAAGAGGCAGAGGAGCGACGGTCCATTGCAGTGCGAGTGGCTCGAGAGGAAGCAGAGGAGCGACAGGCCATTGCAGTGCGAGTGGCCCGAGAGGAAGCAGAGCAACGAGCTAATGCGGCCCAAAAAGCAAAAGAAGAACGGGAGGATGCTAAGCGGAAGGCAAGGGAAGCTCAGCTGGAACGGAGGCGGGCACATGAAGCCCAGGTGACCATGCAACAGGTGGTTCTCGGCTCCGCCTTAGTGACTTTTGGTGCTGGACTCGACATCCGCTCTGTTGTCACTGGATTTGACCTACACCGAGTTGTGGTGAAAAACCTTCCGTGCAGCGCCAATCCTCATATGGTGTCCACAGTTTTCACACAACTGGGCGTCAACCCTCAAAATGTTTCCCTCGAGGATACACGGCCTAATGGTATACACGCTGATGCCATTTTTTCGGTGGGGGCGGACCAGGTATCCCTCTTTGGCTCGGATCGCACCATTGATTTCCAAGGTCAGCGCCTGCGGTTCGAAGTTGGCCCAATTGGGTCTGAAGATTCTATGGTCCCTTCGTCGCACAACACCAATACCCTGACCGTCTACTGGCAAGTTTCATCCACATTGGTGATCGCCACTTACCCCACATTGGAAATCGCGAAAGCTAAGGCTAAGGAGCTTGATGGCAAGATGTTGAGCGGGCACTGGGTAAGAGCGGTTCTGAATACCCAGCCCCCAACGACCCACAGCTGGCGCGAAAGCAACCTCCCTTCTGTCAGGATTATGAACCTTCCGTTAAATGTGCCAATAACTGAAGTTGAGGTGTTCTCTGGAACGTCTTCCCTCCATGTCGTTGCTTCTCCAATATACATCATTGAAGGGTTTATCGAGTTCCTTCGCAAGCATCTCGAGGGTCTTCCGGGTGCCATTCGAGGGACATTTGCGTGTCTTTCCAGCTTAACCCTCAATTCCACCATTCGAGTAGAGATCCAATTCAAAAGCTGGGAGGAAGCAAAGTTTGCCTGCGATACTTTGGACAACTGCAGGCTAAAGGATAATTATCCTTACATTCACGCCTTCCTTCCTAAAGCCCATCGATTTGTCATTGACATTCCCCGTGAACAATATCGTTCCCAGCAACGGCAATGGGACTCACTCGTTCAGGAGAAAGGAAAGGGAATGGCTTGCATTCACGTTAACGAGCGCTGCCAGTGGGATGGCCGTGTTGTTATCATGGTTGAAGGGAATGACATGAAGGCGGTTGGCAACCTCAAAGTTCGAGTTGAACGCCTTGCTGCTGGGGAGCGTTTAGCGCCTAGCTACTGGGATCGGTCTTTTTCTACAAATGCCGGATCCAAGTTCCTACAGCAGGTCCACGACACGTCAGGTGCTTACGTTCTGATCAACCGAAAGGTTCAAACATTAAGAGTTTATGGGGACACGGAGATGCTGGTCAAAGCCAAGGAGATGATCAGGGAAGAGGTCGAGAGACTCGCCCTTGTGGAGCAGGTTATGCCGTTGAAGCAGCCATCTGCTCAATATTTTCTGATGCGTGGCTTGGGGTTGTTGCGGGAAGTTGTTGGAAGTGACAACGTCTCCTTAGATTGCACTCCGTGGAGGTTGACGATCAAGGGTGGAGACGATGCTCACCATCACCTAAAGCGGGTCATGGATGAATCGCTCTTGAATCCCAGCTTCAACTCAGGCCATGCAGATATCTGTTCCCTCTGTTACAATGCCGTTTCTTACCCTGAAAACCTTGGTTGTGGGCATTCGTATTGTACAGCCTGTCTTTGGCATTATCTGGAATGGGCGGCGAACACAAGGGAATTCCCGCTGATTTGTATGGGCAACAATGCCACTTGCAGGACGCCATTATCGATTCCTCTCATTCAGAAGTTCTTGGCAGCACAACGGTTCAATCAGCTTGTTGAAGTTGCTTTTCTGGCCTATCTCGGACAACATCCGCGGGAATTCGGATACTGCATAACTCCGGATTGCAATCAGATCTACTCGAGGGACTTGAGCAAACCTATCTTGCAATGTCCCGCCTGTTTCTCGACGATCTGCTCTTCCTGCCAGGGAGAATCCCACGAGGGAATGACATGCTTACAATGGATGCGTTATAACCCCACAACTGGACAGAAGTGGTTCACCGACGATTGGGCTTCTGCTCATGGCATGAAGAAATGCCCTGGGTGTGGCATCTGGATCGAGAAGACAGAAGGATCCAACCACTTGACGTGTAGATGTGGTGTTCACCTTTGTTGGAAGTGCATGGGCATCTTTACTCCAGAAATGATTTATGCGCACACGCATGATGAACCACCAGAGCCGGTCTTGGAGGAACGAAAGAACTCTCAGCTTTTAGCCGCGCAGAAGGCGGAGCGCGAGCAACGAGAACGGGAACGACAGAAACAGGCAGCTGTGCTGGAACTGAGAGAGATACAACGCTTGCGTGCTGTGGAACAGGCTCAGGTTGAGGCGGAGAATCGCCAACGACAGTATGCAGAGTCTCAACGACTGAGGGAGGAGATGAATGTGCGTATCCAAGAGGCACTCCGGAGGGAAGAAGCACGTGAAAAGGAGGAGGCCCGACAAAGGGAAGAGGCCCGACAAAGGGAAGAAGCGCGACAAAGAGAAGAACAGATGAAAGAAGCTCAAGCTGTGGAACAGGCTCAGGCTGAGGCGGAGGCACAACGGCAGAGGGAAGAGATCAATATGCGTATCCAAGAGGCGCGCCAGAGGGAAGAAGCACGTCAAAAAGAGGAGGTGCGCCAAAGGGAGGAGGCATGCCAAAGAGAAGAGCGCATAAGAGAAGCTCGAGCTACGAAAGAAAGGGAAATTCGACGCCAACAATTAGAGGGGCAACAACGAGAACAGGAGATACAACGCTTGAAGGCTGTGGAACAGGCTCAGGTTGAGGCGGAGGCTCAACGGCAGAGGGAGGAGATGAAGGATATGCATATCCAAGAGGCGCACCAGAGGGAGGAAGCACGTCAAAAAGAGGAGGTACGCCAAAGGGAGGAGGCGTGCCAAAAAGAAGAACGGATGAGAGATGCGAGAGAAAGGGAATTTCGACGCCAACAATTGGAGAGGCAACAACGAGAACAGGAGATACAACGCTTGCATGCCGTGGAACAGGCTCAGGCTGAGGAAGCAGAGGCTCGACAACAGAGGGAGCAGGAGGCGCTTCGAAAGGAGGTGCGACAAAGAGAAGAATGGATGAGAGAAGCAAGAGAATGGGAATTTCGCCGCTTACAATTGGCAAGGCAATTACAGGAACAGGAGGAGGCGAAGAGGGTGTCGGAGAAGGGTGCCAGCTGGGGCTTTACTGTTTGGTTTTTTGTGATCATTGGCATCTTCGCGACCAAAAGCTTATTTAATTCTTGACTTTTGTACGTCAGTCGGGCTAGTAATATACAAAATGAAAGTGAGTAAAGGAGGTTGGAGGTTTTAGGTGTTAGCCTTTTCGTGATGGGTTTAACACTGCAACATAACGTCACAAATGTGTCTTATTTAGGTTGACTCAGCCGAAATCTTAGACTCGGACGCGCGGAATCATGAAGTACTGCCAACGCTGCGGCTCTACGGTGATGGTTTTGGGATTTTGGGAGGTCTGGAGCAAGCTGTTGGTAAGTCTATTGATTGAATCCGCTAAATCGAAAAGGCTTATCACGCCTCCTAGCTTTCCTGCCGCTCTCCTCGATAAGTCATGGGCTGTTGTCCATGCTTACATCTTTGGGTACGCTGGGAATGAGGGCTGTGTTGGAACTTTCTTACAGTGAGTTCTCGTGGTCACGACCGACCTTCCACTTATCTGACTATTGGCGTTGGCCGAAGCAGTGGGTAGCAACAACTCAACAATTCCATCGTCTGAAACGAGTCCTGAATTTATCTTAGGAACGAAAGCTTCAAACTCGTGTGTTTCCGCGCTTCGCACATTGACCAAAAGCTGACTCATTTGTCGATCAAGGGCCCACCCTCACCATTATGTTGAACAGCTCCCTGACGCACCAATCACCCCAGACACGACGTACCTTCACTCTGTACATGTTGCCGGTGAGTTCTTCTCGCTCTTCACCTCGTACGAAGCCGAAAGTTGATCATGCTAGGCATAAAGAGCCCGTCCCGTCACCTCAACGACTCTCACACCCCTGATCATCAGTCGTGACACAGTTTCACCCCCGAAGGGATGTACAACTCGATGGCATCGTGAACTATACCAACGTTGGCCGAAACTCGAAATCGATTATTGCGGCATACTTACACACTTGTTGCTCTTTGCACAAGGCGAACGCGATAACTAGAGATCTGGAAAGGGCCTGATTGTAGATATCCGATTGTTCGGACATTTCGACATGCTGGGATGGTAAGTGCTCATTCGCGGAGCTCTTCACACATCTGACTTGAGCTGTTATCTTTCAGGGCGCGAGAAAGTGCTCTGCGCTGGCCAGGAATCATTGGAGGCCGACTAATTGACCCCAAATTGACAGGATTTCTCGCCGCCGGCTTCGAATCCCAGTGTCCGAAACACCGTAGACGTGCGATGCTGCTCACCGGGGAACCGAAGAAGCGGGTTTGTGTGGTTAGGTGTGTCGAGGGTGGTGTAAGAACTATGTTTACTCAACCCTGGATTTTTTTATTAGGGCAATGATAATTGCGAAGCGACAAAATGCAGCATCGATTTAGATGCAAGCACCCCACCGGCCACAATCGTCCGGGACCGGTTAGGAGGGAAGCTGGGTACCTACGTGATCATCACACCAGCTGACGTAGCAAGCTGAAACCACAAGAGCTTCGCATTTAACATTCTAATTGGATATAAGAGTCGGAATCGCAAGTGGTACGTTATGCCTGTGTCGCACTTCCCTCAACCCTGACACTCCTGTACAGATTGGCCCCTTCTACTTACTGGTACAATTGCTGCCACTTTGGCTTATAGGAGGGTCATGTATAACTACAATTGACCTTTTCGCTCCAAGCTCATTTTCCAAGGTCATCGAACGGTACTCTACAGCCTCTTTTGCGACTTTATTGTAACTCATGTTATGACTAGATCCTACGTTCGCAGGGAAAGTACAATCCGATTGACTACGACCTCCAGCGCTTCGACGGGGAGTGGTACGAGCCCCTCCCCTCCTTGAAACTGAAGAATGGTACGTCATCAGCTCTGTCTGAAATAACGTGCGTTTTAAATTTGGGTCGCAGGCGTCTCTCCTTCGAACAATTGGGCATCCCATGCTGCGAACCCAGCTAAGTCGGGTTCTGAAGAAAACTTCAAGTCATGCTCACCGTGGCTCTTCGACGGCGCAAACGTTCTCTGGCCGTCGATACACTGAAAAGCATGTTCGAATTGCCCCAGGGCAAAGTCGTTAGCTGTACACTTGCAAAGTTTCGTCGAGGACTTGCTGGTCCAAGTGGTCGCCATCCAGGGGGCAAGAGGAGGAAAGGCACGTATACATTCGCTTTTTGGGGTTGCGAGGCGTAGTTCTGACATTCCTGTGCGGCCAGCTTGCTGTTGGACGATAGAACGACTCGCTAGCCGTGACGGCAATGAAGAGAAAGGCTAAAGTACTTTAGCACTACGGGTTTGACGAGGACAGGGTGAGTTGGGTGATTCCTACCGATACATGTTGCTTACGCGCTTTGACATAGCCTTAGCCCCGTAACGGGGTGATGTTAGAATGCATCTTCAAAATCGAAGGTTCGTCTCCAGTCCCAACGAGTGAATGTGTAAAGAAACATGAGCATGCAATTGGGCAAACGGCAGGAGGGGAGAAGGGACGACAGGATAGAACGGCGAAGGGATGGCTATGGCATAGGGAGCATAGCACGATAGAATTTGATAATCGATCCAAGTAGGATTTGGTCTCTGTAACAGCTACTTCTTTGACCTCCTAGGTTTTGAGCTACCGTAGTGCGAATTTTCTATGCAGTCAATGAAGGGAAATGAAGGCCCGGTGCGGAGGAGACAAGTCTGTCAACTCACGCCACCGTTGCTGGAGCTCGAATGGCGACTATTCACCGGAACTGTAATACATAAAACTTCAGGGAAAGTTAACCTAGGGTTCGTACTCAGATATTCTCTCCCTCACCGTTTGGTTAATGGCCCGAATGGAGCTAGAAGCAAATCTAGCTGCAAACCCGCGTGCTTTCACGTTCATCGTGGACAGATTGGGCTAGGAAAACTATCACAGCTCAGTTGGGGGTCTTGAAAGGTGTATATGTTGAATTCCATTTGAGTGAAGGGGAATGAAGGGCCAAACGAAAGTTAAGTGAAATTCTTCAGTTAACATGAGCATGAAGTGAGTGAGTGACGTTACTACTTCCGAGGCTGGCGTGTCACCAAACAATCCACTACTCACCCTTCATCACTTCCACCATCTCAGGCATCCCAGCGACAAATGTCTCTTTCCAATACTGAATTACAAGGAGCAGAGGATATAGAAAGAAAACAGAGACGAGCACGGAACGTTCGAAGGCTCACACCGCGTTTTCGTGTTCTTATCATTGGCCGCGCCAATGCGGGGAAGACAACCATCCTTCAACGTGTTTGCAATACAACAGAACAGCCGAAAATTTTCAATCAGGAGGGTCATGAGGTATTCCATATTCTAGACATTATCACCTAACATTATTGATGTGGATAGATTGACTTGTCCAAGCTCAACCCAACTGCACAGGTGATATGGATCTACAGTCACTATTACTTCTTGCTCAAGGTGTGGCAGAGAGGGAAGCATAATATTGAGAATGAAATGATATTCAAGAGTAATACAGCATTTGTCTTTCATGACTCACGTGGCTTTGAAGCAGGCAGAACATCTGAGTTGGATAAAGTTAAGGACTTTGTCAAAAAACGTTCAACCAACAGTAACATCAGGGATCATTTACATGTGATTTGGTAAGTGGCTGAGTGGTAACATTAAAGTGCATCTGAATATATCCTTTATAGGTACTGCATCCCAATTGATGATGAAGCCAGACCAATTACAAGAGCAGAGTTGAATTTCTTTGATGAATGTGGGACTGGCAGAGGTATGTAAACTATTGATAATCTCTTGAATCTAACATAATCTTTTTGTGAACAGTTCCTGTTATTGTCTTGTTCACAAAAGCAGATATGCTTGATGCTCAAACCATGGAACATCTGGTTAATGCTGGAATGAATGTTGAAGATGCTGCAATTAATGCTCCAGAAGAATCAATTTCCAGGTTTCAAAAGAATTTTGGCCAGCAACTCAATAAGAAAAAGTATCCCCCCAAGGGACATGTGTATTTTCGAGGTGTAACAAATTCATTTATTTGTAGACAACAGATTGATTGCATTTTGCAGACATGCAAAATCCCACAAGTAACTGCAGTGAACTTCTGAAAGAGACAGCTGCTGCTCTTTCAGATGATACAATCTTACAGCTGTTTCTTACAGTGGAGCAAAATAATCTGTCTCTATCAATTGAATATGCACTTATGAGGTAGTTTTATCATGTTTTATTTAATAAAGCTAAATTGCTAACTGCTCAGAATAACAGGGTTATATTTCCTGATTGGAAATTAGTGAAAAGAAAAAGGGAGATGGTTGAGAAGATATTGTGTTATTTTCCACATATGGTATGTGACACTTACTCCATCATCCAGCTGTAGAATGAAATGGGATACTTAAACAGAAAGTAAGTGAAGGTTTAGCTGTTCTCAATGAGATGTTAATGGGAAGGTGCTTTCATTATAAACAGAATGTAAGATAGTATTTTGCTTGAACTCATCACTCTGATGCTGACAAGAGCTTTCAAACTTAATAAATAGTTTGTAAGTTTGAAGCTATCTAGTCTTTTCCTGCTTGATGCTGACAGGAGCATGCTATGGTTTTTGAACAGACTGTATGTGGGAATCTGGCTGGCCTTCCCCTGCTTGTTGCTGACAAGAGCATACTTTGGGTTTGAACAGGCTGTAAGTCAACATCTGGCTGGCCTTCCCTGCTTGTAGCTGATAACAGCATCCTCTGGGTTTTGAACAGAGTGTAAGTCATCATCTGGCTGACTATTCCTGCTTGTTACTGACAAGAACATGCTCTGGGTTTTAACAGGATGTAAGTCAGCATCTGGTTGGTCTTTTCTGCTTGTTGCTGACAAGAGCATGCTTTGGGTTTTGAACAGGATGTGAGTCAGCATCTGCCTGGCCTTCCCTGCTTTTTGCTGACAAGAGCACACTTTGGGTTTCAACAGAATGTAAGTCAGCATCGGGGCCCTTGTTGCTTGTTGCTGACAAGAGCATGCTTTGTGTTTTGAACAGTTTGTAAGTCAGCAATTGGCAAGCCTTTCCTGCTTGTTGCTGACAAGAGGATGCTCTGGGTTTTGAATAGGCTGTAAGTCAGCATCTGGCTGGCCCTTCCTGCTTGTTGCTGATAAGATCATTCTCTGGGTTTTGAATAGGCTGTAAGTCAGCCTATGGCTGGCCTTTCCTGCTTGTTGTTGACAAAAGCACTCTGGGTTTTGAACAGGCTGTAAGTCAACATTTGGCTGGCCTTCCCTGATTGTTGCTGACAAGAACATGCTCTGGGTTTAAACAGGCTGTGAGTCAGCATATGGCTGGCCCTGCCTGTTTGTTGCTGACAAGAGCATGTTCTGGATTTGAACAGACTGTAAGTCAGAATATGGTTAGCCTTTCCTGCTTGTTGCTGACAAGAGCATGCTCTGGGTTTTAAAAAGGATGTAAGTCAGCATCTGGCAAGCCTTCCTTCCTTGTAGCTGACAAGAACATGCTTTGGGTTTTGAATAGGCTGTGAGTCAGCACATGGCTGGCCTTCCCTGCTTGTTGCTGACAAGAGGATGCTCTGGGTTTGAACAGGCTGTAAGTCAGGTTCTGGCTAGCCCTTCCTCCTTGTTGCTGACAAGAGGATGCTCTGGGTTTTGAACAGTATGTATGTTAGCATATGGCTGGACTTCTCTGTGTGTTGCTGACAAGAATATGCTCTGGGTTTTGAACAGGCTGTAAGTTGGCATCTGGCTGACCCTTCCTGCTTGTTGCTAACAAGGCCATGCCCTGGGTTTGAACAGGATGTAAGTCAGCATGTGGCTGGACTTCCCTGCTTGTTGCTGATAAGAGCATGCTCTGGGTTTGAACAGGATGTAAGTTAGCATCTGGCTGGCTCTCCTTGCTTTTTGCTGACAAGAGCATGCTCTCGGTTTTGAACAGGATGTAAGTCAGCATTTGGCTGGCCCTCCTTTCCTGTTGCTAAGAAGAGCATGCTCTGGGTTTTGAACAGTTTGTAAGTCAGCATCTGGCAAGCCTTCTCTGCTTGGTGCTGACAAGAGTATGCTCTGGGTTTGAACAGGATGTGAGTCAGCATCTGGCTGGCCCTCCTTGCTTGTTGCTGATATGAGTATGCTTGGGTTTTGAACAGTTTGTAAGTCAGCTTTTCACTGGATTTCTCTGCTTGTTGCTGACAAGAGCATGCTCTGGGTTTTGAACAGTTTGTAAGTCAGCATCTTGGCTGGCCCTTCCTACTTGCTGCTGACAAGAGCATACTCTGGGTTTTGAACAGTTTGTAAGTCAGCATCTGGCTGGCCCTCCCTGCTTGTTGCTGATGAGATCATGCTGTTTGGTTCAAAAGAAAGATAAGAAAGTAAGTCAGCATCTGGCTGGTCTTCTCTGGTTGTTGTTGACAAGAGCATGGTCTGTGTTTTAAATAGCGTGTAAGTCTTAGAGATTCTTTACCTTCTATTTTGCTAAGAATCATGAGATTGTGAGTTTACTTGTAGAATTTTCAGCAAAACTCTCAAGCTACTTAAATAGGCTGTGAGTAATCTTATTTTATTTTTTACAAATAGAAATTAATTGTATTAACTGAACCACTCACTATTTCTAGGTGGAGGATGTCCTCAATTACACAGACTGTTCTTCTGTAAATCTTCAGAATATAAGTTCTATTCAGTATTCTGATCACAACATAGGTTGGCAATACGAAAACTTTTGAGAACATTGCCTTTCTATGTATCAGTGTGTATACTCTCACTTCTGACTACTCCATTATAACTACTATTTTATTGCCCAGCAACAGCTATCATTGCTGAGCATTCATATTTTATGTGGAAACAGAAGCCTTCAGCATCTTCTGTCCCCTTCAAATTAGCTGTTCAAAAGTTCAACTCATCTGCTGACTTGAAAAAAATTAAAACTGCCATTGAAGATGCATCTCATCTTAAAATCAAGGATCAAAAACATGCACTTGTAAAGATTGCTCTGGAAAATTGTCTTCGTGAGTTATTAATTCCTTAAGTCTTCAAGTGTCTTTCCCTCATTTTTTGAGTTAGCTTTATAAAATTACTGAATCATCTTTCCAGAATTTCATACATGTAATACATATTTCTACTCACCAACATTATGATGCACTTTGGCCTATACTTTCTCTGTACTGAGTTTTCAGAACTGAGTGGTTCCCATTTTTAGTTAGTTGTTCATTAGATGCTAAACACTTACTCTGGGATTGTCAAGTGCACAGTCTAACCTCAGATTTTCCTGTGAGGATGCATGCACTGCTAGACAACAGTGTGCATCTTGTGCTCATCCATCTGGAACTTGTTGCACAACTTGGCATCAAAAAGTCAAAAGAGCAGGAGCAAGGGAATGACACAAAAGGTGAAATTTGTATACCCTGATCCATATACACATCCTGACCATATATAGTAGTATATTGTAATGACATACTTGTGGCAGAAGGAGGGCACTAAAGGAAGCTAGAATGTGGAGCAATGGGCAGCAGGGAACTCTCACATGGGCATCATGGCAGCTATTTCCATATCAATAAACCCATTTTGAAAATATAATGCTCAACACCTTTGTTTAGTTGTGGAGCTCATACAAACAAAACTGACCAAATTTGGTCAGACAAATCAGCAGCCTGACAAACAAGACAACTTGCAAAACAGGACTCACAGGATAGAGAGAGACCATTTCTTGTCAAATTTACAAGGTAGGTAGGGGAGAGAATGATACACAGCAGACAGTGATGGAGAGGGAATGAGGGGTTCAAATGCATCACAGTTGGATGTTGCTTGGGCCTGACCAAATTTGGTTAGTTTTATTTGTATGTGTTCCACAACTAAACAAAGGCACTGAGCCAGGTTCCTAGAAGCATTGCTCTCAGCTTCACTTGCTGCTTACTACTGGTTGCAGAAGTCAGGAAAAGTCTGTGATGGGATCAGGTACAAACAAACAAGTATAAGGTCATGAGTGAAGCGAGAGAGCAGCTGCCACATTTTGGCATGGACTGCTCAGGTGTGCTTTTTATAGTTCAGACATATCAATTCCATAAATACTGTTTTGTACTTAGCAGCTGATCAGCTGATCACTATGCATCCAACATTACTTATGCCATCTACTTGAGATATGGCCACTTCAGGCTTCCAACATGATGGAAATGGACAGAACTTAGAAGACAAGGTCTGTGATCTTATGCAGAAAAATTCAATCAATTGGTTCCAGATCAAAGTCTCAATTGTACTGGAAGATGGGATAGAGGCCATCCATGGTCACCCCATTGAATTCGCTTGGACAACAAAATGTCCAAAGTAGCCATTTCTGCAATTGCAGGTACTTGAGAAAGTGTAATCATATCAGTCAATGGCCTAAGCATCAAAAAGCCACAGGCATAGTGATCAGCTGCTAAGTACAAGATGGTATTTATGGAATTGATATGTCTGAACTATAAAAAGCACACCTGAGCAATCTGTGCCAAAATGTGGCAGCTGCTCTGGCTCTGGTGCCATGTCTGGGACACCTTATGTCCATATTTGGACATAATTTGTGCCCACTTTTGGAGCCCAAAACAGACATAAGGTCATCCAAAAACAGACATACACCATCATTCACATGCCAGAGGTCATTCTGTGACACATCTGCTCTGCTCCTTTGCAACTTGCAACTCCTTTGTAGATTGGAGGCACTGCACTTGCAAAAATTGTAGAGAGGGCACATTTTATATGGAGACACTCTTTAATAGGAATGGGTGAATTTGTAAGTTATAGGGCAGTGAGCATGAGTAGGAATGAAGATAGCTTGGGGATGCCATAGGTACATTAGGAATGAAAGGTGCAGGAGTAACAAAGTAAAATATGAGGAAAAAGAGGGAAAACCACACAATCTTTTAAGTAGCTTTAGGTCTGAATGAATAATTCCGGCATCCCTCATGCCAGTTACTGTTAGATGGTTACAAGCATCAGGAAAATCACTTCTTCCCTGAGGGCACCCACAGTAGACCCTGGATACCCA
>KN838735.1:52689-68440 GCA_000827195.1 Laccaria amethystina LaAM-08-1
TCAGCGCTGAGCACAGCTTTCAGTGGTTCAGCGCTGAGTGACGCTGAGTGAGCCATTGCTGAGTTGATTTCCAGCCAAAATGGCTGGAGAAGGACATATGCATAATTCTGATCAGCACTGATCAGAACATGTGGGGGAGTGTAAAGACCTCATACCTCTGATCCTACCGCTTACCTGGAACCTGGATCTGACGAAGCTTCTCTCATTTCTTTGGAGGACACCGACTTGAACTGCTTCCGTATTCCCTCCTTCACTGCTTTGTTTCCCAATCTCATCTACTCCCAGCTTCCCAAATGGATTGCTGACGAAGAGATCAAAGACAAGCTTAAACTGAAAAGGAAACCTGCTGACGAATCAAAACTTTCTGCAGAAGATGCTAGGATTGCGAAGTGACGCTGCATGAACGGTCAGAAGATGGTTCCTTGGGTGGTGGGAGTCCCATGGCAGGCAACATTCCCGCAAAATCTTTTTGACACAGAACTCTGCATCACCGTTCCTCTTCCTTTCTTCCTCAACAAGAACCTCAATATTTTAAATGTCAAGGCATCAACTTTAGCGACAATGAAGACTAATTCAAATCCTGGTGAAACCGAAGGTAACATTATCTTAGACATCGACAAAAATTCCATGTGCTTTGGCAAAGAACCATCCTTGTCCTGTAGCCAGTAGACAGAAGCAGCCGGGAACATGTACCTTTTTCAGAAGGAGTGTGATGAAGAAGGCACAGCCGATGCTCACAGCACTTGGTATAATGATCATTTCTGTTTCTACACTTCACAGGACACCAAGGACAAACTCTATGATGCATGGAAAGCCAATGAATTGAAGTTTCAACAAGAACATTGGGCCAAATATGGCGAATTCAATGCTTCCCGGTACTACCAGCCTTACAAACTTTCCGAGAAGCAGCAAGAAATGACGGTGGATATTCGTGGCATGATGGTGCTCGAACCTACAAAGACGTCTTCCAGCACGACACCTGGAAAAGTTACATCTAAACTCATTCCTCGCTCTTCTCAGCCACGTTCCTTGCAACCCTTTCCGTCAGGCAGCGGTTGGTCCTCCTCCTCAACCCCTGACTGCCTTATCTGTGCTGAGCGAGGCCATGACGCAACCCAACACGCTGATAGTACCCTCGTCGTTAAGTTCAAAAGTGATGGGAAAGCAGTATGGTCCAAATACAGCGACCATAATCTCCTCAGCCCTGACAACCGCATCATCTGCATCAGCTGGAATCTCAGAGGCGACCATGGCCACCCATGTTACCATAAAGACGAGCGCATCCACATCTGCTCCTTTTGTGGAAGCAAGTGCCATAACACTTTCTCCTGGACCTGCCGCGTGCAACCCTCAAACTGATGCATTCATCCATAGTGTTCGCAAGTTCAGTTCAGTCCGGTTTTTTGCCCCGAAAACAGGCAACTGTGGACCGCAACCGGTCTAGGACCGACCCACATATTGCGGGGACCGAACCGGACCACCTAGGACCGGTCTATTTCTGTCCACGGGACCGATTCAAACCGATTCAAACCGGTTTTTTTCGGTACAATTCATTGTACCAATATAAACCATTTGTATCTCAACTATAATTACTCCGAAAATTAAATGGGTTATATAACATAATAGAACCTGTAATTACCTGTCATTCCACCAATTTGTAAGAGATTTAATAAAGATTTGGCATATCAATGACTGAAACCGAATTACATCTCCTAAAGACTCAGGCAAAATGTAATGTGTGAACTGTAAATTATTTGATGCATATCCTACATTGATAGATGGTGAGAATATTTGTCTACTTGAAATTTTCACATCCAACAATAGAATGAATAAAAAAGATGAAAATTTGAGTGAGTTAGAATTAAATTCATTCTGGTACAAGTTGCACAAAAAGAATATTTGTCTCAGAGTGGATTTGGTTATATCTTTCTCAATTCTCAACCGTTTTTGATGAACAAAAAACCAAATTAAAGGTAATAAAAGTGGTTAAAAGGCTACGTAACTCACGTGACCGTTTAACCGGTTGCAACCGATTTAAACCGGTCTTTGAACGGTTTTGAAAGATTTTTTAAATGAGGCAACTGGCAAAGGCAACTGGCAACTGGAATAACACAAAATGTGGGCAACCGCAACCGAAAAAAAGACCGGACTGCAGTCCAGTTCAGTTCGGTTCTATGGATTTTTTCGGTCCATAGGACTGAACCTGCAAACACTATTCATCCACGTGTCCCTTTCACTTCCACTTTCCTATTCTGACTTTTCATCCTCAGTCATTGCTCGCCCCCCTTTACTTAACACTTCTCCAGACAAATCCCTCCTCTTCAACAAAATCTTACACCCTTACAACCCTGATGCATTCGAATTCTTACTGCGCAAGCACAATCTTTTCAATAGTTATCCTCTTCTTCCATTGAATCTACACCTCGGCTTCCCTATCAGACATATGCCTCTCCTCTCCCACACTGTTATTATGCCTAATAACCCCTCCATCTTATCTTATCCGGACACTGTTTCTGAGTACCTCACCAAAGAACTCACATCAGGCAGATTGTCTGGTCCATTCTCTCAAGAGGTGACTGAGCAAATCATGCGCCGTCCCTTCCAATCTTCCTCTCTCCTCATTTCTGTTCAGCCTCAGGAACCCAGAATGCCTGACAAGCTCAGGGTTTGTCAACACCTTTCCAAAACGTCAAAAGTTCATGTGTCTGTCAACTCCCACATCTGCAGGGATGACTTCCCCACATGTTTTGACACCGCATCAAAAGTGGCTGACATCGTGAGTGACAAACTATTCTGTTTCTTTCCCCCCCCTTTTTCCCTTCTTCTCTCCCTTTACACATCTCCTTTGTGTTTCGTGCGTGGAGATGTCTTCTTTCTTAGCGCTGGCCTTTGGTCAGTCGCTCTTTGGGTATTTTTGCTTCATGCAAGTTATCCACAAAACTTTCATATCATCTTTCTGTTCCGTGCTATTAGCACAACGATTTCTCTTCCATGTGTAAAGCATGATGATCATGATCATCTTCCATGTGTCGAGCACAATGATTCCCCTTCCATGCAATGAGCATGATGACTACTCTTCCATGCGCTGTGCACAATGAGTCATCTCCCATGCATTGTGCATGATGATCCTCATCTGATTGTTCTCAGGCTGGAAACAGCTGTGCCGGGACTGGCTTTGCACGGCGTACACTGCTCTTATTCTTATATTATATATTTCATGTTCATGCCTCTCTGCATTATCTTTATCCTATCTTCTGCTAAATTCTGCACACCTTATTCACATTCTTATTCACTCCCATGCAGATTTCTCATGCACCTCCTGGAACGCAAGCATGCACTCTTGATATTAAGAAGTTTCATTGTACATGTCCCATCCTTCCTTCACATAAACCTTGGCTTATTGTCCAAGGAACGTCTGATGAATTTTTCATCAACCATGCTCACCCGCTTGGAGCTGCCTGCATCAGCAGCAACGCCGGCATGATTGCTAATGCTGTTGTTGATATATGGAGAGCTGAAGGGGTCTTCCCAGTACCCAAATATGAGGACGACTTGAAGGCCTTCTGATTTCCTTCCGCGTTGGGTCCATTTGTCGATGGCGAATTTCGTTACGACTACAATCGATCAGAAATGCTTCGCTGCATATCTTCTTTGGGAGTCCCTTGGCATGACGAGAAGGGCGACGAACGTTTCTCTTTCGTGACAACATTCATTGGATTTCTCTGGGACATTCCCTGCAAACTGGTCAGTTTGCCGGAAGGAAAGAGGAATAAGTTTCATCAATGTGTCCTCCAATTCCTCATAGATTTTGATGGTCGACCTTGCCATCTACGTGATGTGGAAAAACTTCATGGATCTCTCTGTCACATTGCCTTTGTCTATCTCAATGGCCGCTCCCATCTTCCTTCTCTCTCCAATTTTGCATCCACATTTCATAGCAATGAATTCCTCACAAAATACCCTCCACATTCCTTGATCACTGACCTCAAGTGGTGGCTTGTTAAGCTTTCCTTACGTGGTATCTCTCAATCTCTTCGTCCCCTTGGACCTTTGACAGATCTTGGACTATATGTAGATGCTTCTATGTCGTGGCATATTGGGATCATTATCAGTGGTGAATGGGCTGCTTTCAAGCTTTCACCTTCCTGGAAGATAGAAGGCCATGATATTTGCTGGCTCAAAACGGTCGCAATCGAACTTCTTGCTCGTTTCCTAGAGTCAAGAGGCCTTCATGATGCCTACTTGCTTGTACATTCTGAAAATCAAGGAACCATTGGTGCTCTTGATAAAGGCCGTAGTGGTAATATCTACCTCAACCTTGCAGTTCACCGTACTCACCTCATCCTTATGGCCATATCCATCACCATCAAGACTATTTACATTGAGTCTCATGCTAATCCAGCTGATCCCATCTCGTCCAGAGAACCAGGACCTGCTGGAAAGCAAATCTTCCAATCATTTACACTCCCTGACGAGCTCTCTTCATGTTTCCTTCATGCCTAGGTTAGCCCTATCTCAAATTGCTCCTTCTTCATTCTTACTCTGATACCTCATCCCTTCTTAGGTTAGATCATCCTTTCAAACTGGCGGCATGTGTCGTTGAGATGACTGTTGGTCCACGCCCAACACATCATCAAAATCTCTTCCATCCTTTCAAGCCTCACACCACCACATCTCTTACTTCATCTACTACATCTTCTACAACTGCGCTCACTCCCTCAACTGCGCTCACTCCCTCAACTGTACTTACTCCCTCACCTTCACACATTCTCCCATCCACTACAACTACCTCTCCTATTGTCACTCAACCTCTCTCATCTCGAACCATCAAGCCAAGGAAAGCCCAGTCAGGGCGCCAAATATCTTACAATGCTCTACGCCCTCACGTTCCAGCTGCTGATCATCTCTTTGCTTGGGATACACCCCATGCCGCTCGTCACAGGCAACGTCTTCTCACCACCCTTCCCCCAAAATTAGTCGAAAGTGCAATGATGTCAATTTGTGGTGCTTACGCTGTGGAAGTGGAGAATGATTCATTCATGGCACTTCCATTGACTATTAGTTTTTATTTTTATTTTATTTTTTAGGAACATTGAGAGCACTTCAAATAATTTCTATCAATATCCTCACGTTTATGAGCCACAAACACATCCTTCATGCATTCAGACAACCCATTTAAAAAGCTGCAGAAGGACGATGTCATTCCAGCTACTAGCCTGGAAACGCTACAGTTTGAAGGTTTGGTTTAGAGGTTTGGTTGTGTATACTCAGACTTTCTTTTTTCTTTTTGAAATTTTGTTGTTGTTTTTTTTACTTACAACCTCTCCTTAAGAAACCAAAGTCACGCCCGAGGACTGGATGGTAGGGTCGAGCCAACGACGATTGGGAAGTCCGCGCTGAGGGCGGCAGTGTGCTCATAAATAGACTTCCTAGCGTCAAACGGTTCCCCAAGTTATTCCCAGTCCAAAGGTTCGGCGGAGGAATCTGACAGGATGCATCATGGACTATTTCTATTTTTGTTTGATTTCTTTCTTTAGTACATTTCCAGACAGGCAGCACGTGAGAACGTGCAGATGCCTCGTGATTACGATTTTTGTACTTAAGGTGTCCTCCCACCTCGCAAATGGAGTACTTCCCTTTCTTCCCTCACACCTTCACAGTCTCTTAAGCGCTGTCAAACTCCTCCTCGCCGGTGTACCTCCAGAAATTGTTGCAGCAACTGGTGGCTGGACTTCTCTTGCGTTCCTCCTTTATTGGCGCCGCATGGAAGACATCCTTCCTATGAGCACATCAAAAGCATACAAGAAGTCCCATATCGACTCCTTGGCCGCAATCTTTGAACAGTTTCATATTAAAAGCAAAATCCTGTCTGCACTCATCACTGCTTCTGACGGTAACCTCACTCTATAATTTCTTATTACATTTATTCTTATCTATTCTGTATTTGTATCCCAATCCATTGAAAATTTCTCCAGAGTGCCGCTCGATTGGGTAGTTCACCCTGTGCTGAACCAACTTGCTTGTTGTGAGCTTACACTCTGGCTGGTATAGCTGGTTGGTCATCACATACAATCAAGCTCTCCAGACGCTCAGGTCTTGCCTGTTTCCTCGGATCTTTTTACTATTATTTAAAAGATCTGAATTGAGCAAGCCGGGCAAGTCCTAGGCACAAACAAGTTATTTGTACCCTCAGATTTCTTGTATTCAAATATTTACTGTATCTAAATATTCTCTCCCTTCTTTCATATCTTATAAGACACTAAAGTTATCTCATTCTGCGATGAGTAAGCACGAGGAACAAGTGCAAACTCATTATAGGATAAGATAATTTCACAGTGTCAGAACGAGACTTCATGTTTGTACTCACAAGTACAAACAGTAATCACTGTGTCTCCGAACCTCAGACAAGGAGACTACATCTCCTTTACATCTCCTTGTCCTCGAACAATTGTTCTGATGCAGCAAAAAAGAGTCTTCTAATTCTCACTCAAATTTTTGACCCACCCACCATCCCTCTCAGTGTCTGTATAGCTGATTGGTCATCACATACAATCGAGCTCTCCAGACGCTCAGGTCTTGCCTGTTTCCTCAGATCTTTTTACTATTATTTAAAAGATCTGAATTGAGTGAGCCAGGCAAGTCCTAGGCACAAACAAGTTATTCGTACCCACGGATTTCTTGTATTCAAATATTTACTGTATCTAAATATTCTCTCCCTTCTTTCATATTTTATAAGACACTAAAGTTATCTCATCTATATCTAATAATGCATAAGATATGCTTCAGGCGTTCTGGTACCCTTTACATAAGCAAATTGTCACAGAACAGTAAAATTGCAACCAAATCCATTGGGGCACGATGAGGAGGAAATTTTTAAAAAATCTGGCCACACCAAAGGCTAGTAATAACAATTTGGAAGCTTTTGGTGCGGCCAGATTTTGGAAAATATTTGTGCTGACTGTGCCCCACAGGATTTAGGTGGGCAGCTTGGCCGAAATTGGCCTTTGGTTTGGTGTGAGCCTGAGAAAGTGTGACCGTAACGGGTACCAGAACGCCTGAAGCATATCTTAGGAAATTTGTCCTTCCCGGCGTTATGCGTTATGAGAACCTCTACTGTAGCTGTAACATCAGCTAACGATTCGTATTGTGCCCCGGTGGCCCGGTGTTCCGTCCTCAGCTGAATGCGAAGGATAACATGTAGTTCTGCCACCTGAACATCAATTTGCACACGAACATCACGAACTGACGGTGGCAGCTGACTTGCAGCTCCTGGACTCGGCGCTGCGCTGCGCCAGCATTGGTGACCGTCCCTGCCTCCCCCAGTGGTTCTATGGCCACTCAGCAAGTATATGACGGTAAGATCGTCGCTCCCTCGCTATAACGAGTATTATATCTAAGGTCGTTTCAGTGATCATCGTTGGAGGGGGGCCTGCCGGCTGTGCCACAGCTTTAGCCCTGCATCGAATCGACTCGCCCTGTTCCGTCTTGTTTATCGATGATGCCGATCCAGCCATGTTTAAGGTGGTTATCAGCAGATTCTCCTCCTCCTTCGTCTGAGCACCAGATTATAACAGATCGGCGAGTCACTGCCGGGTATTGCCGTTCAGACCCTCGCATACCTGTCTCCTACCCTATCAGATCGCATATCGCATGACACCGCACAAGGGGACCATGCTCGTTGTTCGGGAAATGCGTCTATTTGGAGCTCGCACGAGCTCCACGAAGAATACAGTCTTACGCGTCTTTATGGCTCAGGCTGGCACCTTGACCGCGCCTTGTTCGACGAGTCTCTAAGACAGGCTGTGAGGGAAGCATTTGACAAGAGCAACGACAATAGTCTTCCATCCCGAATCGTGAGGGAGCAATTCGTCTCCATAGAGAAGCACGACGGCGTATGGTGTGTGCATACTAAGCACCCAGACATGGGCACGACAAATCGTTATTACTCCAAATGGGCGGTCGATGCTACTGGGAGGAAAGCTTCGCTTGCTCGAAAGGTATTTGTAATCTGTTTACTAGTCGTGTAGCGACTTTCTTGACCACTCTCATCTAAAGCTAGGTGCAGCAACACTGAAAAACGACAAACTCCTCGCCTTCTATTCCCTCTTCGTTTCCCCGGAGGACGACGGAGACCGTCGGACGCTGATCGAGGCAACCGAATCGGGTTGGTGGTATACCTCATCCCTCCCACACAACAGGCGGATAGTGGTCTATCATACCGACGACGACGATCCATCTGCCAAGTTGGCACGCACAGCCGATGGGTTCCTCAATCTTCTACACAGCCACGCCCACCACATTTCGTCGATTATCACTACCCACCACCACGACTTCTTTCCCGGGCAGAAGTTCCCCCGTTCCACATCGGCGAATTCATCCGTTCTGGATCCAATCTGCAACGACAGGGAACACTGGTGTGCTGTGGGAGACGCAGCCATGGCATTCGACCCCCTATCTTCGCAAGGCATGATCACTGCTTTAAACGCAGGTTGCTTCATCGGGGAGGAACTAGCCAAACGGATTTCAATGGAATCGGAAGGTGCTGGATCTGACGAAATATGTAGTATTCCCGATTATTACGCTGCCCTGGCCCAAAAGTATGAAATGGAGAAGAAGCAATATTATCGTCTCGCACGATTTGATGGGGGATTTTGGGCGAAAAGACAGCTGTAGATTTTTATATACAATTATATACGGATAAGTAGTAAGTACTCCAGTAATCCTCGCAACAAGGGTTCTTACCAGTCCGATTTCGACAGCCCTGTAATATAAGGGTCAACCTGGCAGTCCAGATTTTATTCTATATGGACGCAGGCTATGTAGCAAGTGACTGGATTCGAAGTTCGAAGTTACCCCATCCCCGATCGACCACTAACATTCGCCTGCTTCCCCCGCACCAAGTCTGTGGAGCAATATAAATTTATTGCGGATTCGTGGACTGTTGGCGAGGACGAGGTGAAAACAACGTAGGAACGAGAAAATCAAGGCATAGAGTACACAGGGACATTGCATTGGGGTTAAGTATTGTACACACATAAAATCATACAGTCCACAAACAAAAACGTACAACACCACACGTGCTTTGCTACCACAATTCTCTCTCTCCGACGGGCCTCACATCCATACACGCTCATCTTCAAGGAACGCAGTATGCTGCCAACCCTTATGATCCATGAACACATCCCGGGCTTTCCTCACGACGCCAAGGTACTTCCAGTACCTGACCATGTCATCGCTTCCCGGCCAGTCTTCCTGGGTAGGCGTGACGATGACTGCAATCCGTCATCGTGAGATAAAAAGTTAAAACAGAGAGCACGGGCCTCACCCGTGTCACGAAGTCCCCGCGTCCACTTGGTTCGTGCCGTTATAGCCGTGTCGAAGTCCGTCTTGTTGTTGGACCCTTGGACGGTAGCTTGAAAGACCACCTTTGGCACGATATCGTCTGGGCGAACGGAGGGCCACCTTTTATGACGGGTGGAGGAGGAGGGGTTAGAGAGGCTCGGAGCTGAATAACCTATATAGACAAATCCGGCGTACCAGTGTGTCTTGCACAAATCAAAGTCGCACTGCCAGGGCAGACTGAGCCCTCGCGTGAGATGTCCAGGGAGAATTGTGTCAGTGGCGATTCTGAAGGGAGGATTGAGCAGTACGGTATGGTTTGTATCGTACTGCGCAAAGGATCATTTGTTAAGTGTGAAATCGTAAAAGGGGGTATATCACCCCACCGTCGTGTTGAATTTCGCAATCCAATACGTTTCGATTCCAGGATAGAGCGGGTCCCCGATGGCGGTCTCCAGGATCGCGCGCGTAAGCTCCCCTGGCTGGTCGTTCAGGTCGATATCTTCGAGACGGTCCGGGGGAATGGGAAGGACGCCATCATCGGGCAAGTAGAAGTTATCATCGTTTGTCCATAGCCGGAAGCGATCGTGCTGGAGCTTCGTGAGTGCAGCAAACTTCCGGACGTCGGGCTGCAGGTTCGAAGTGAAGGTACCGGGCTCTGGCAGCTCACCTGGAACGATTGTGAACGTCATTCCATGAACCACGTCGGAGGCTGGGGGAGGCTTACCGGCGTCGCCAGAAAGGCGGGGCATGTACCTTGTGTCTGCTTGGAGTTGATCATGATTCTGTTTGCTCAGGGGTTTCCGGAGCTTTTCAAAAATTCGGGTCTTGAAATATTTCCTCTCGTTTATTAGTTCTACGTCCCCCTCGGCGTCACCCTCAAACAAGTCGAGCACGTGCCAAAAGTTGTAATGTCCATTGCTGGATACACCTGTTTCTTTCTGATTAAACCTCTTACATTGGATTGGACTCGTGACATACCATGACCTTGGAAAGCTTTGTTGTTGGTCCATGACAATGAAGCAGCAGAAAGTAAAACCGGCCATATGTGCTTCCAGAAGTCCAGGTTGTTAAGATCGGGTTTGGGAACGAGTGGGTGCCCCTCTTCGCGGTAAATGTTCTCGATCGTGTCGTACAATGTAGTAGGCGAATGGATGCCCCAAGCAAACTTGGGTGGTGCGCTGAGGACCGTAGCTGGACGCCCTAACTCGCCGATTCTAGAAGTCCTTCAAGTCAGATTCAGAGAATCGACAGCAAGGAGGTGCAAAGTAATCACTGGATGTCGGTCTCGGCCCTTGTCACCACGACCCTCACCTGTCCGTCGCAAATCTCGTCAATCCAATTGGAGCTGTCCATTGCAGAAGTAATTGATGGATGGGGCTTGGCAGGATTCGCGATAGAACGGGCCTCTCCTTTGCCAGGGACAAAGACCAAACGGCCGCGGGTATCACGCTGGAGCTGCGCGAGCTCGACGTGACATCCCTGAAAGGTGCCATTGTTGAGAAGAACAAATTTGTTCAATGGGTCTGTCGATACAATGGATCCCTCATCTGCAACAATAAGGAGGGAACGCTCCTCGAGGTTGACCTAGTGAGGAATGCATTCAAGATACTACACTTTTTGAGAAGGAAAGCGGTGCGCACATCTGGTTGGATCTTTGGGTTGCGTAAAGCGGTCTCGTGTGGATCGAAGCGGCCTATGAGGACGAGTATGAGATGAGAGTGAAGATACTGCAGGTAACGAGGCGGTCAAATACCTCCACGCTGGTGTACATGGTTTGCTGCCTTTTTGTTCGCGACTTGCACGGTCCAGTTCAGAATGTACCCGTTCCTGCTGTTGACTTCGCCGAGGAGGTTGTCATCGACATCGTACGCATAGACGCGGAAGCGGACGGCCTGATAAATGAGTTGTCAACGACATGTAACCTTTCACGTCCATGGATGGTGAAACCTGGCGTCTGAGCTTCTGGTGACGGTCCCGAAACTTGAACTCCTGGGGGTCGCAGGGGAATGTAAGACTGGGTATGTTGGGTGCGATGGAACACAGAGGAACACACCTGGCCATCCGACACGCGTAGGCCGTTGGGAGGGTAGGTGCGACCAGGGACCTCCGGGGCGAGGAAACATTCGATTTCAGAGTCGCCGACACGTGCTATGCCGATGGGAGGGAAGATCTCGAGGCGAACGATCTGGTTATGGTCAACTGGTGGGTAGTCAGCGGCCGCGCTCGGGTCACCCAGAATATGTAGACGTGGCATGGTAGTGCAAAGCGAGAGAACTGGGCAAGGCGCGGAAGTGGAGAGATCAAGGAGAGATATAACTTACCTCTTGATGCTGTCAACAAATGGGGAAAGTCGATGGACACTGGGGTATTTGCGTCGCGGAAAACAACACTCAGGGTCCAAACTTTTGACATATTTGACGTCACTGCTTACAGATTGGAACATAACTTTCGAAAATGAAGACTGTTTCCCGTCGGGAACAGATAAGTGACGCCGCCTCGGCACACTTATCCCAAAAACAGGTATGTCTAATGGGGAGAGTGTGGGATGGAGATGGGACTGATAATAGAACAATAGTAGAATGTGGAGTTTCGTTCTCAACTTGATATCAAGACTTGATCAAGACTCAGTAAGATAATACGTCGCTTCCCTTCCTAATCCTGCACCCCCCATGGACTACGACTCGTTGTTACCCGTTCAGGGGAGAGGGACGTCAACCTGTATCGCAACCTCAGCCCCAGTCTACGTCCCAGACCATGTCCCGTGCGAAGACGCAGAGTTAGGCAAAGACGAAGACTTTTGCGTCCCAGGCGAACACCAAGACTTTCACGCACCAGCCACACGCGAAAGCGCCACCCACGACGTCGAACCCTCCAATCTATCTGCAGCCCTCGAACGCGCCGTTCGAGCCGCAGCCCTCGAACATGCCGTCCAAGTCGCAGCCCTCGAACCCGCCATCCAAATTGCAGCCCTCCAACGCGCCGTCCAATTTGCTGCTCTCGAACCCACCGTCCAAATTGCAGCCCTCGAACCCGCGGTCCTATCTGCAGCCCTCCAACACGCCGTCCAAGCTGCAGCCCTCGAACCCGCAGCCCATTTTACAGCCCTTGAACCCGCGGCCCAATCTACAGCCCTCAAACGCGCCATTCTAGCTGTAACCCTCAAACCCGATGTTCAAGCCGCAGCCCGCAAACGCGCTGTCACCGTCGCAGACCTCAAACGCGCACGCAGACATGGAGGTGGAGGAGGCAGGGGTAGAGGCGGAGGCGGAGGCAGGGGCAGAGGTGGGGGTGGAGGCAGGGGAGGCGCCGGCGGAGGTGGAGGCGAAGGCGGAGGCGGAGACCGAGGCCCACAGATTCCACCACTCCAGCTACCCACAGGTCCACCCCGGCATTGGGATTATGGTTCCATGATCAAACGCGTTCACGCCGGCGTGATGATTGAACTGAGCACCATCCCCCTCTACCTCTACGCGATGTATAGCATCAAACCGGTCAACAATGCTGTCGCGTTGCAAGTCCGTTCTACCCTCAGAGGTCAGGCAGGTCCTCCCAAACCCCTCCCACTAACTTCGCTGACGGATCTTTTCGCAGCTGTTGTTGAGCAGGAAATGCTCCATCTCTCCTTGGCCGGCAATCTCCTCTCCGCACTTGGAGGCACTGTGGAACTCTACGACCCTCGTGTCGTGCCTCAATACCCTGGCCGCATGTTATATGGCAAGATCCCAATGATTTTGGAGGCGCTCAAGACCGAGAGTTTAGGCCGCTTTATGGAAGTACGTGTCTTGGGTTCCAGCTTCAACCTCACATCATCTTTATCACAACTTGCACCAGATCGAGTCCGCGGCCGACGGTAGTGCGTCATCTCCCATGAACGATCGTGATGTCCTGGCTTCGCAGTACTGCAGCATTGGCGAACTCTATGAGGACTTGATCGCAGGTCACTAGCAGTTATTATCCCCTCCATCTCTTGTTAAACCACATTTTCCTGGCAGGCATTAGAGGTCTTCCCGACGAGAATTTCAACAAAAACCCGGGAGCGCAGTTCTGCGGGAACAACTTTTTTGGAGACCACCTATTTGCGATTAATGACCAATCCACTGCTCTCCGGGCACTGAGGATAGTCATCGAGCAAGGGGAGGGAAACCTCAGGGTTGATGATTCTCACTACGACGTCTTCTCCAAGCTCTATTCCAGGCCACAGGTTTGGGATGTACATCTTGTCCCGGACAATCCAAAGACCGTGGATTATTGGAATCAATATAAAAATAACTACGCCTACAGGGTAGGAGAAACTTCCCTGCCTTCCTCTCTCATCACCCCCCCACTCACGCACATGTTTCTTGAACCCTAGCTTTCCCTTACTTTCGACGCAGCGTATTGCTACTTACTGCAAAACATCCAGCGGGTCTGGCACCCCCTCGAAAAAGCATTACACCCCGTCCTCTTCCGAAACATCCACGGCATCATGAGCAACGTCCTCACCCCCCTCGCCGAAATCCTCGTTCAGCAGAAGTTGGGGGCCGACAACGTCGCTGCCCCTTGCTTCAACTATTACGCCTTGACTACCGCGCGTGACGGGAGTCTTATCCCTAGTCCGCGGCCCCTGAGGCCCAAGTTTCTGTACCATGAACTTAAACTTAGAGTGGGGGAGGCTATTCTTGCTGCTCCCGCCGCTGTACCGGAACATCAGAGACTCAGACTCAAGACGATAGAGCACTATATTGGCGGGAACCTCCGCCCAGTTTGGTAGTTTCGAGCGCCAGTCGCTGTCCGATACACAGCCAAACGGTGTTGCTTGAGGTTGTGACCGTCGTTAACATTTTTTACCCTTCCGAGTTCATCCTGCGCTTCCTCACCCTCTGCCTTCTTCAGCTTTCTTTCATCCAGTGTCTCCTTACGTTGCAACTTTTCCATTGCCTCTTACGGATCGGAGTCAGTGGGAGCTACAAATTCATTTCAACAGATTGAAGCCAGCGATCATGTACTATTTCGATCAAGTACAGTCGATATGCTCACAATGCATCTATCTTGTAATACGACAAGGCACTTTTGCCTTATAAGGCAACCATAAGACAAAGTACCATATAGGGTAATCATAAGCGTGACTCACTCTCTTCGAAACGATATATCCCCGCTTCTTCTACATCTCTCGCTCTTCTGTGTCCCATCCCCCCCTTTCATTATACTTCTGCTCACTCTCAATACAATCTGTATAAGCCATGGCACTAGCGGAGTTAGACACATGCTTTCTTTTGCTCTCTGCACGAAATCATAACAACCGTTTTCAGAAACACAGCATGCGAGGCAACAAGACTTGAGCTTGAGCGCTTGAGCAGTGGTTTCGCCAAGAATCGCGTTTCAATTTCTCGATTATTTTAGGAGGTCAGGGACTCAGGGTTCAATTTGTGATCACAATACCGACACGCAGAACGACACGCCGATAGAGAACTCTGAAGTGAGCATATCATTTGTTTCTACTTGCCCCCTTAATCATGGATCCATTTGAGGGCAGCCTCAACTATGCTCAACAACATCAGCAGCACACTCGACAAGTGCTGCGTGATCGTGTTCTCTCTAATATTGAAGAAAGTCCTCGCCGCCGTACACCAATCGCAAATCCACATACACCAACTCCACTTCCTGGATCCGCAGAGCAAGCGAGGGCAAATTCTCGCTCCACGAGCCGCATCTCTCGAGAGGTGGACCTCCAAAGCTCACCTCGACGGCGACGCCTGAGTTGTGTACAAGATGAAAACAGAGCGCCCACAGCTAACGGTTCTGCAACCTCGGTAATGGAACAAATTCGTTCGATGTACCCTATATTAGCTGATATCATCTCTCTTCATAGTCACCACCCTTTACATTCGTCGGCTACAGTCCTGATGTACAACGAGAAAAACAGACGCAAGACCGACAAAGGATGACAAGTGAGCGAATGGGCACTCCCAATGCGAGATTTCTCAGACAACAGCGTCGTCGGGAGCGCGAACATACATTGCGGTCGATGCAACTGGCAACGCCGCCCTCTACGCAAGGTTGGTGCGAAGCCTTTCGAGTTTTTTTTTAGCCTGACACACTTTCCAGGTCTTGATGCTCACATCGTGGACCCTCAACCCTCTGTGGACAATCATTCGCAAGCAGAACACACACGAGAACAGCTGAGAAGTCCAACAACACCCCAGTCATCAAGTTCTTCCTCTGCGAGATCCCTTGCACAGCAACACCGCCGAGAACGTGAAACGTGCGTCTGAATGAGGATTTGTGCAACTCGCGACTCCACCTTCCACTCAACGTGATTCAAGGCAGAGTGGTGGTGCTTTTCGTTTCAGTTTTAATTCTTCTTTATGTTCTCATATGCTTTCCAGGTCTGATACCAAATGCTCAGCTCATGACCCCTCCACGCACTCAG
>KN838736.1:4992-31723 GCA_000827195.1 Laccaria amethystina LaAM-08-1
GTCACTCGCTGACAGTCACGCGCCGATGAAGCGCCGAAGAAAAGTCGCTCACTCGGAGCGCACCCGCTGAAGTCCTCGCGCTTGGCGCTGGAGGCTGAAGAAAGTCCTCGTGTGTGACGCGCTTGCGTTGCCGGGGCAGAAGATGTCTGCACAGACATTAAACCTGCAGGAGAGGGCCGCAACGCCCCTAAACTTGCAGAAGGAAGCCGCCGTCGAGATCGGTGCACTACTTGGCGCTGTTGATGATCAGCAGCCACGACGAAGAAGAAAGCCGCCATCGAGATCGGCGCACCGTTCCTCCGCTGTCAAAGATCAGCACAGGACGAGGAAGGAAAGCTGCCACTGAGAATTGCCGCCCGTTTGAAGTCCTCAGGCTTGGAGGCACGTTTTGAAGGATTTAGAGGAGTTGAAAGGGATTTGAAGTTCCGAGGAGTTTTTTTATTTCAGATGTCGAGACTCAAACACCAGACTGTGTCCACACGATGACCCTTGTTGACGACGCTGACCGCCGCTCGTTTTTATTGCTGGGACCGTTTTCTGCAGGCGCTTATGCCCACCAATCCCGGACTTGTTTTTTGCTTGCTTCCCCCTTGCTGGTCGTCATTCCTGTCGCCTAAAATTCACTTGTTGGAGCCCTTTGAGGCATGGACCATCGTCTGGATGTTGGAGATCAGGAGATTTCTTAGTTTGAGGGAGTGCTCTCCCCTTTTATTTTCAATTGTTTTATTTCAGATTTTCGGAGACTCCTCAGTTTCAGGGAGTGCCCTTGTTGCTCTTGGGCACATTGCTTTGCTCGAGGGAGTGTGTTGGAATATTGGGTAGCTGTGCGAGCATGCACAATGCGCCCGATCTCCGGATTCCAGGTACATTCCTTACTTTGATTGTTTCTCTGCATTCTTCGGGGTGTTTTACACTTATCCCCTTTTATTTCGTAGTCTACAGTATATATACGAGGTCTTGTATTGTAGTTACTTATCCGTTTGCCTCTGTCCCCCCCCCCAGAGACAACCGGAAATCTATTCTCTTTTGTCTTGATCACGCGAACGATCTACGCTTAACGATTTGATTTCAACAGTGTTGTGTTTGTACATTCCTCAGTCAATACCACCACCTCGTCTGCGCGTACACGATCTCGTGCGTCACTCGGCACCTCTCCACCGGACACCCTGAAATGTCTTGCCATGTTCGCTGGCGGGCCGGCTAGGGATCTCATCTTCAAACATATGAATAGTATTGGAAATGTTGCGAATTTTCAAAGCGATGCACACTTGCTGTATGATGAATTGCGATGGGGAATTGAAGCTCGAGAAGAAGATGGAAATGTATGTGCTTGAAGCTCTCTGCATGTGATGCATTTCAACTCATGAGCTCAAGTTCAGGTGAAGTACATCCACAGGAGGGTTCCTTACTCCTCCAATGTTGGCCCAGTGGGGATTAATTTGCGAGATGGTGACGAAATATGCTTTGGAGGTGGTACCAAGGGGGAGAGGCCTGGGAGAGGACCACTTCCCCTACTCTGCAATGTTCAACTTACCATGGCTCGTGTCTTGCACATGAGCGGAGCTGCGGAGGCAGTTATGCAGCTGAAATGGGATTCTGATGATTCCGATACCCCTCATGCATATGTTGCCTCTGACTACTTTCTCGATATTCTAGATGCAAAGTTACACCTCCAGAGTATTCGTGTGTAATAATATTCTGACAGTGTAAAGCTCTTTGCCATTAGTTATGCATTTTTCCATTTCGTGTCAATGCCTGGAACAAAATAGATCGTTTACCTCTGGCCGTATTCTTATCTATCTATGAGGTATTTTGTCGCGATTGATATATGTATATACATATTCCACCTACGCGGGACCATAGAACAACACCTCGCTTTTAAACAGAACGATGTGGCGTATGCCGGGAAAAGGGGGAGATCCAAAATCTGAATTTGCTTGCCTCTGATACCAAAAGCCGTGAATAATTAAAATTTAAAATAAACACATCGAGTCAAAGGAGATATGTATGTATCGCTGTGCATTTACATTTTTTTCTAGAGTGGAAGTTGAGCACGTTTGTTTGTGAATGTCTAATTTTAGCGAGTCACGGTGGCGTAATGTGCGAACAACGCGCAACATCATCATCCGTTTGCCTATTTTGCGCTGCAAACCCCTTCAGCCAAAGGGTATCGTCCCAGTGTTAGTCCTGCTTCGAATGACTGACTCTGACTCTGACATCCACTCTCGAAGACCGCTTTTCTGGGTGCCCGTAGACGGCCGAAGCTTTGGGACTCCACCAGGTCCGAGGTTGCCGTTGTGGAGAACTGTCAACTGGCGGCGTGCTTCCAAGACTGAGCTCCACGGAGTCATTCAATTACTCGGATCTGCTGGTAACCATCGCTGCAACGTTTCGTGTCCGCCACAACAGCGCTGTACAGCGTCTTGCGAAACATTCTCGGACAAGTCTTGGGAGCGCTGGAGGAAGCATACATACATATTCATGGGGCTCTCTCGTGCTGTGTATTCCAGGAGTCATGATCTCGCCTCCGAGATGCCCTAAGTAGCTGGAGTGGTACTTCCTTTGGACTTCTTTGCACAACTAGTCCCTGTCGGTGGAGTTTCATATTATTATCATTATGCTTCTCGGACGATTATGCAAGCAAGCACCATCATAGACATTCACGTTACGGCGCTTGCTGTGTGTGGGCTCAGACGACCCGGCTTTAGTTCCTTCCTTGGCCAGTGGGCGTCCTATATATAAACTGTTCCCCGAGTCATTTCCATTTCCCCCATCCTTCCCTCTTCCCCTTCATTTTGAGCGTCTTGCTATATGATGGCGTCCCCCACGAGGAAACCTCGTACACTTGTTTTGTGCTTTGACGGAACTTCTAATGAATATGATGAAGATGTCAGTACATGCGCGTCTGCTTCTTCGTGTGAAATGATTGATTTCTCTCCATGATAGAATACGAACGTGGTGAAATTGTTCGCACTGCTGAAGAAGGATGATACCGACGAGCAGCTATGCTATTATCAGGTCTGTTTTGATCCTCCCTCCACGTGTTCGGGTGAGATTGACCACTTTATCAGTCCGGCGTTGGCACTTATTTCCAGCCTGGTGTTGTTTCGCCACTTTTCAATTGGGGAGCAAAGATGTTAGATCTCGCTTTGGCTTGGTAAGTTTTGTAGTAGTAAGCGTTCAAATATAGACTAACCTTTGAATCTCTAGGTATATGGACGCCCATGTTCTCGATGGCTATAAGTTTTTGATGCAGAACTACCGAGATGGGGACAAGATCTGTATTTTTGGTGCGCCCTGGTTTTGTAAGACCCAATTCGCTCGGCTAATTCGGAGACAGGTTTTTCCAGAGGCGCATATACTGCGAGGTACGCTCCAGATCCTGATCAAACCATCCCTTTCTTATTGAATATGTAGAGCGTTGGCTGGATTTCTTTACAAGGTAACTAAGCCTCAGAAATAGTAATTATATGCACGTCGATTCACTCTCCTACCTAGTGTGGCCTCCTTCCTCGCGACAATGACTCCCAGATGCCGTTTGCCTACAAGCTCTATAAGCGCACAGATGCAGAGGGGCTTCAGCTATGCGCAGGATTTAAGCAGACTTATTGCCGTCATATCACGGTCGAATTCGTCGGTGTTTGGTGCGCACTCCTTTCTTCGTCTTCGCTTAGGTTTCTGAATCTATATTAGGGATACGGTAGCCAGTGTCGGCGTCCTCGCCGGACGCACTCTTCCATTTACCAACGCGAACCGGGGAATCAAGACTTTTCGACATGCGTTATCCCTTGATGAGGTACGCCTGCCTGCATCTTCTTCTTTTGAAGTCGAAGGCTTATGTTCTTACGTTTTTCCCAAGCACCGGGCAAAGTTCAGACCAAACTTCTACCACCGGCCTGTACATACCGAAGCCCTCGCCGCGGAAGAACGCGCCCAGGAAGAAGCCGTGGAGAAAGGGGTCGTGGAAGCATTGGATGAGTTCGATAAAGCGTCGTCCTCTTCTGCGGCCGGGTCCATCGACAAGAAGAAGCGTTTTTCAGGTCCCAATGCCCCTTTCAGGAAGAAGACCACGGAAAGGAAAGCCACCGGAAAGTCGTTTGCGCCGGAGCTGGAGGATGAAATTATCACCGCAGATGTTTTGGAAGTTTGGTTTTCTGGGTGTCACGGTGGTTTGTCGTCTTTCTTGGTCTCGTATACAATTCACTGATTTTTTTCTTCGTCCAGACGTTGGGGGAGGCTCTGTACCCAACAGCACTTTCGAATCTCTCGCCAACATCGGTTTGAGGTGGATGGTGCGCGAGGTGATCGCATCCAAGTGCGGTGTGGTGTTTGATCCTGCATCCCTGGCTCGCGCTCGAATCGATGCCTCCCCCGAACGCACTCCGCATGAAATGGAATTGGATGATAAAGATTGCTTGGAGCCTATTGACGACGAATTGGTAAAGAAAAAGATGTGGTGGATCCTGGAAATATTGCCATTGCATTTTACGTGGCAGGATGCGCAGGGAGATTGGCACACGGATTTTGGGTGCGTAATTTTATTTGAGTTGGGTTTGAATTTGAGGTCCTCATCCTTTGTTTTTCGTAGTTGCCACATGGGAAGGGGGCGACGTATTGTGGACCCTCATCCGAATTTCCATGTGACGGTCCAGAAACGTATGAAGAGCGCCCTAAAGTACAAACCTAAGGCGGTCTGGACGGCGGGGACGGAAGTATACGTTCATTGATTTTTCTGAATGGGCTGCATGAAATTGGCATGAAAGCACTGGTAATGACTCGGAGACGAGGAGACGACAAAATTACGATTATTGTAGGAGTACTTTACGGTTATCGACAACTCAAATTGTACCACTATATGTTTTTTAATTACTAGTACAGTAAGCGATTTTTAACTTTTAAGAGGAATATTGGCGGCCAAGCGAAGACACCGTGGGAATGCACTGGCTCGGAATTGGCAAAAGGGATCTGAACATGACAACTGGTTGCGACAAGCCCTCATATATCGCAACTCATCCTTGAGTCTCCTGATCAACTCGTCTCAGGATCGACTCGTATCCTTCGTTTTGGCTATGGCGACTCCCATCCGGAAAAAGAGGAACTTCAAGGCTCTGCAGCTGCAGGTGGCTGAGAACGCACCAGCACCAGCTGCTCCGAAGGAGCCTGACCCGATTGCCATTCGTACAGCGCCTACCGTTGCAGGAGCTGCACCAGGCTTGAAGAAACGGCCGCCGCCGATGACGCTGAAGGCGCCAAAGATACCAACATCTAGCGGCGCGGTTTCTGCCCTGGAGCAGGATGGCAACCTCCTCACGGTCGGCAGTGGGCCAAACTCTGCCCCACACACTTCTACGGCTTCTGTGAAGCGAAACACGTATCATGCCACACTATCGACCACACTTGCGAACCTAGATATGAACGCGGAAATCAAATTCGACTTGCGGAATGAGGATCTGAAGGACTTGCAGGAGCTTGGGCAGGGTAACGGTGGGAGCGTGAAGAAAGTTGAACACGTTCCAACAAAAACTTTTATGGCCAAGAAGGTTCGTCACCCCTCTACTTTTCGCGTGTGGCTTTGGTCATGGAATTGCTGCGGTATAGATCGTTCTCATCGATGCGAAGCCCTCTGTACGCAAGCAAATTTTGCGCGAGCTGCAAATCATGCACGACTGTCACTCTAAATATATTATCTCCTTCTATGGTGCCTTCCTCGCCGATCCGAATATCTGCATCTGCATGGAATTCATGGACAAAGGCTCTCTCGATGGGATATACAAGAAAATTGGCGCTATCGATATCGATGTTGTCGGAAAGGTCGCGCTGGCAGTTTTAGAAGGCTTGACATATCTCTATGATGTCCACCGCATCATACATCGGGGTAAGTTCCTGATACCTCTGATTGACCGAATCTAGCATCCACGTCACGTGATTTGCTGTTGAGCCTTTGTTACTGCTTCATCGTCATAACGATTCATCCTGACTCCCGAATTCCCAATTACCACCACGCAGACATCAAGCCTTCAAATATTCTGTGCAACTCAAGAGGGGAGATCAAAATCTGTGATTTTGGTGTGTCAGGCGAGCTGATCAATTCGATCGCGGACACATTTGTGGGAACATCGACGTATATGAGCGTGTGTAGCTTCCCCGTTATCTCCCTGACAACCTTATAATCTTTTCTTGACTGCAGCCTGAGCGAATACAAGGTGCTCAATATACCGTCAAGTCCGACGTTTGGTCTCTTGGGATATCGCTGATTGAGCTTGCTCTCGGTCGATTCCCCTTCTCGGAATCTGTCTCCGATGACTCCGACCTCTCAGACTACGAGGGGACACTCTCACCCGCTCGGCCGGGCTCCCTTTCGTTGTCGGGCCTCCCGCCAGCGAGGATCAAGAGCAAGAGGAATAGCACGGCTAAGAAGGACAAGAGGAAGAGCAAGGGGGTCAGTTTGCAGGGTGGCGCGATGACCATGAGCATTTTGGAGCTGTTGCAACACATCGTGAATGAGCCAGCCCCACGGTTGACGCCTGAGGGTAGATACCCGAAGGAAGCCGAGGCCTTCATTGATAGCTGTTTGCTGAAGGACCCTGATGACAGGAAGACGCCTAAGGATCTGCTGGTATGTTGTCCTTACATTGTCAAGTTCATGCCTTGAGACTCATCGCTTCTTTCCTCCGTTGAATAGAAAGATGAATGGATAGAACATGCCATAGTATCAGACATCAACCTAGAAGAGTGGGCCAGCACTTTTTAAGCAAACTCCGAGTCCCAAAAGTACCGACCCCCTGACAGCCTGTTCGCTCCTCTTGGCCAACCATAAATCTCGTTGGGCCCGGCGTCCAACCATGCACGATCCGATGACGCCTCTTTACTCATTCACGACCCCTCCTGCATTTGGACTCGGACTCCGTCTGCAAGAAGATGATATCCCTGACCACGCCTTAACCCATTCCCGCATTGCCGTATTTTTATTTACAAGACACAATTCCTATACTCATTCTTTATTTGTCGCCCTGTCTTGTTCATGGTTATTTTGTTTACGTTTCCTTCGATTTATCTCTGAGGGCGGTAAAATGATAAATGTATATTATTAGACGATGCGTAGACTCAACCCAGTCTTTGGTGGTACTGTGCTAGCGCTCAAACTGAGAGGTGTTTGGTTTTGACTAGTACTTGCGTGCGAAACTTTGGTTGAATTCAGCTGATGGTGACACTGGACAACCCGTCTCTTCTACCTCAACTACCGCTCCTTGGAGTCCTTGACGATGATGCGCCTCGCAAACTTGTTAAGGGCTACCAATAACCTTGAGCGTCCAATGTTGCAATGCCTTCAAACGGGATTTCAGCAGCGGCTGGTAACGGGACTTCAACCATACTCTCCTGCTGCGATTCCGACTCGAAGTAATGAAGAAAAATATAAAATCGGATCCGTATGTCATTACAAGCACTATGCAAGTGTAAGAAAGCGCTAATCGGCCAAAGACGCCAGCAATACGAAGAACAAGGATTTTGAAGAGAAAACCAATATCCACGTTCAATCAGCACAGGCTATTGCGGAGCGATCACATCGATATCTCGGATTGCTCTCGGCCCATAGTCAAGCTTTGGGACGAGGTCAACGACTCTGAGCATATTTGGCAGATGTCCTATCGCGAATCACGGGGGGAGAGGATACAGTTCCCTCCAAACTCCTCCGGGTTCCTGTACTTCCATCAACCTCAAGGCGCACCCCTACTTGCTGGCCAATTACGCTTTCGACTCACTCCCAGTGACCGCCCCGAGAGCTTTAGTCAAGGCGAAGATTGTATGACCCCTGAGGGGGACGTATGGAAGATACCGCTCTTCGTCCTGCATTCTTTCCCGTACCATCAGCATATCTATCAACGGCTTCGCCGGGATGGGCTCGTTTCCGACGCGTTGCATTCAAAGCTCGCAGACGTCCTCAAGACTTGTCTCTGTCCTCGGAATACGAGCGTCATCTTGCATTCACTTGATCAAGTGTTCCCCATCAACTTTGCAGTAAGGAGTTTCAGGTTCTTCATAGTGGGCGATTCGTCTTGCCGAGTGGTCGACATTCGGTTCCCCTTTGAGATGCAAATTGTAGGACATAAGAGAGGGAATCCATTCACAAGTGCGGATAAACTCTTCTTTTTTGAAAAATTTCGAATCGAAACTGATTAATGACATTTTAGGCAGGGGCTTGGTGCGCCTTGAGCTTTCAAGGCTACCGGAACATGAAGGAACTAGAGTGCTGGTGATGCGCGTTGAGAAATTGTTGGGAGATCCAGGGCCTTACCTCGGAGAAGATCGACCACTGGAGAGGGCTCTGGTATTGCGACATAATCCTGCTGGCGGGAATCCCAAGGTGTTCTGCTTGAACGTTGATCGCAATTCACCCGACCATCGCAGAAAAGGCTTTTCGCATCCCGATGCGTTCCCTCTGCTTCTCAGAAATCCTCTTGGGGACAAGCGTTCCAGGCCATAGTCGTCCCCCGCCTGTTTCACTCACGATGTTTTCTCAAATTGGAACGCAATGGGCTCCATGACTTACTCTTCGTTCGCCGATACAAGCGCCGCGTGAGGAACATCGAAGTAATTCTCGAGGGGTTTTATTACACAAGTGCGGTGATCTCCACTCGCTTTACTTCTTCTCTGACGTGCACTTTTATGTTCAGCAGTATTCCGTTTTGGCCACATCACGGCCCTCCCCTTGACAATGCCAAAGTTGTTCCACGAACATACATTTATGTGGCTGGTGGAGGACTTGAGTACGGGCATGTAATCTATGAGACGAAGCCCACTTTCCGGGGGTTAAGGATGGATGTCAAGGGCGTCATAACGCCTATATCGTCGTCATGAATAGCACCTCAGTTAAGCCCCGCCGGATAAAAATCAATTAACTTGCTGCTGCCTTCCTCTTCTGTGGTCGTCATCTTCGGACTCTCTTAGTCATGGGCCGCGCAACGCAGTTGAAAGTAAACCCAGAACGCGAACGTGAGCCCGCGAAACTGACTGCTTGAGGACAAGCGGCTTCATGGGTGTTTTTGAGAGGAAATGAGATGACAGTCGACACAAGTACTACTTACACAACTTGAAGCTTGAAATGTTGATTTGATTTTGATTTGCGTGCGAAATTTCGGTTTAGAAAGTTGGTCGTCAGTGGTCAACCGGTCACGACGCAACACACTACCTATACAACGCGACGGTTTATTACCTCTCTAGTCGGCCTATATGTCGGCGGGCTTTGGGAATGTGTCAAGGACCATCAAGAAGGTTGAACTCCGAACACCACACCACATAGTAGGATTCCGACAGAGACGATGGCTCCGAGTCGTTAACTTCCTCCGGTCATACTCCCTTGCTACGATTCCGGCTGAAAAGTCTGATGGAATATCTAAAAGTAAAGCGGTATGTAAATCCACCACTTCAAGAACGCAAAAAGGTGCTAACCCGTACACCGTCACCACTAAAGAAGAGAATCCGAAGAACGCCAATATCCACCTTGAACCAGCATAAATTACTGCCCAGCGATTTCATCGACATCTCCAACAGCTGTTCCCGGCCTGGTATCAGGTTTCAGAATGATATATCTGCGCATGCATGGCAGATGTGCTACTACGAATCCCATGGCGAGGCATTGCAATTCCCTTCACAGTCGTCCGGATTCCTCTACTACCATCAACCCCAAGACGCACCCCTACTTGCGGGCGAGCTGCGCTTTCGACTCACGTCTAGTAACCATCCTCAGAGTTTTAGCCAAGGCGAAGATTGTTTCACCCCAGACGGAGCCGTCTGGAAGATCCCCCTCCTTGCCCTGTATCGTTTCCCATACAACAGGCGTATCTATCGACGGCTTCAGCTGGACGGCTTTATCTCCGACGCATTACACTCAAAGGTCGAGAACGTGGTTAAGACTACCCACTGTCCTGGGGATACTAGCGTCATCTTGCACTCACTGCACCAAGTATTTCCTATCAATTTTGCAGCAACTCGTTTCAGGTTCTTTGTATTGGGCGACTCGACTTGCCGAAAGGTTGACATTACCTACCCCTTCAGGATGGCTGATAGGGCGAATAAGAGGGCATCTCCTTACACAAGTGCGAATGATTTTTTTTTGCATGGTATCATTCCCCGGAACTGATTGATGATGCTTTTAGGCAAGGGTTTCGTGCATTTTGAGCTTTCAACGCTACCTGAACACGCAGGAACGAGAACGGTGGTGATGCGCGTTGTGAAACTGGTAGGAGATCCGGGACCGTATCTGGGGGACGATCGACCGGTTGAAGGGGCTCTGGTACTTCAACATAGACCTGCCGGGAGATCCGAAGTATTGTGTTTTGACGCCGATCGCAATACACCTAAAAATGGCGCAAAGGGTTTTTCACATCCTGATGCGCTTCCTCTGCTATTAAAAAATACTTTTGGGGGAAAGCACTAAACCATAGTTGTTTCTCGCCTGTTTCACCCACGATGTCTTTGTGTATCACAGCTCCTGGGCTTGCACCATTGCAAACACCACGGATGCCCCAGTCGAGCCCGTCGTCGAGGAACAAAGCCAATAGCCGCGGGGTTGCTGCCTGCCCATTGTTCGGCTGCCCCCAGTCGTGATGGTTTTTTGGGAGGCTTATTCTTCTGAAGGCACCCCTACGTCATCGCTTACATTCAAGTAAAACAATCGAAGCTGGCTCACAATACGCTGTTGCGTTGTAATTTGAATGGGACTTAATCATACATCTTTTTTCGAGGAAGCAAGATCGTGTTCATACAAGTTCATACGCACTACACTCTAAACTACTCCGTTTCTGATGCCCCATTATCGAAGGCCGTACATCTGGCTCCCTGCTCAGAGGTCACTTGTGTGTAGACAAGTGCCTCGTCGTTTCACTAATTTGGACGCCAAAATCTCGGCAATGTCGAGACTTGACGAGCATATGTAGAGAGACGAACTTTATGAGTCCGTGATGGTCTTGTTAATTTTGAGAAGACAACAGCGGGCCCGGGTATCTCATGCATACCTTGCTAGGTGGGGACTATATAGTCTCAAGCCTCTCAAAGCATCCACGAGTGCTAGAGGGTTATGATAAGCGAGAAAACCACGTTGGATAGGTAATACATCTTGTCCATTGAGAACGATAACAGCGATCATGTCAAAAAAGCCACACAAGGGAGGAGACGTAGCGTCCCCACTGGTGTTTGTAAATGACACGTAGTGTCGTTGCAGGCCCAGATCTGGTCACCGTGCATAAACACATGGCAAGGCACAGCTACAGCTTAGAATGCTCGCCCCGAAAGGTATTTGCAAGAAGCAGAGGGAACGCATCAGGGTGCGAAAAGCCTTTCATGCGATGTCCGGGTGAATTGCGATCAACGTTTAAACAGAACACCCTGGGTTTCCCGCCGGCAGGATTGTGTCGCAATACTAGAGCCCCCTCTTGTGGTCGATCTTCCCCCATGTAAGGCCCCGGATCTCCCACGAGTTTCACAACGCGCATCACCACTGTTCTGGTTCCTGCATGTTCAGGCAGCGCCGACAGCTCAAAGCGCACCAAACCCTTACCTAAAAAATCACCAATCAGTTTCGACTCGTAATTTTTTCAAGAAAGAGTTCAGCCGCACTGGTGAATGGAGGCCCCTTCTTGTAGCCCGAGACTTGTATTTCAAAGGGGCAGTGAAAGCCAACCCTTCGGTAAGTCGAGTCGCCCACCACGAAGAGGCTCAAATTACTTGCTGCAAAATTGACAGGGAATACTTGGTGCAATGAATGCAAGATGATACCACTATGCCGAGGACAGCTGCTACTCTTGACGACAGTCTTGAGCTTTGAGTGTAATCCATCAGAGACGAACCCATCCAGCTGAAGCTGTCGATAGATATTCTGATGAGCTTTATAACGATAAAGAACAAGGAGGGGAATCTTCCAGATGTCTTCATCTGGGGTAAGACAGTCTTCGCCTTGGCTGAAACTCTGAGGGAGATCATTTGGAGTGAGTCGAAAGCGTAACTCTCCAGCAAGCAGCGGTGCGCCTTGGGGTTGGTAATAGTAGAGGAATCCAGATGAGTTTGGAGGAAACGGGAGTGGCTTGCCATGCATGTCATGGTAGCCGAACTGCCAGTGGCAGACGGGCTGAATGCCAGAAAGCTTCCACTGAGGATCTTTAAGTTTATCCTTAGCTGCGTTCAACAACTGAACAACAGGCCGGGAACGATTGGAGAGGTGACTGAGGAAATCGCTGGGCAATAGTTTATGTTGGTTCAAGGTAGACATGATTCTGCTTTTCCGGGATCTTCCTCGCGTTATAGGAGGCTGGCGCGAGTTACTTAGCATCTTTTTTGCGGTCTTAGTGTGCTGGGACGACATACCATTGTTGTTTTAGGTCTTGCATGCGAATATGGCTGGAGGCCCATTTTAAGACAAAGCCTCTGCCGGAATCGCGTTCGTATGAATTTTAACGCCAGCATCCAGAGTTCAAGCTATGTATTGATGGTGCTTGACGCGTTCCGATAGCGCGCCAACACCATCGGTTGGCTAGAGAGGTTGGGGTGTAGAAGTTGTTGCTTGTTGACCTGAAGCACCAACACATCATTCAAGAGTCCGTCACCTCCATCCAACCTCCATCCCTCAAGGCGAGCCTTTCACAAAAGAACGGTCATATCCATGCGATATCTCACAGCCAAGCTTGCTCAGCAAGTGAGCCGACAGTGCCTCTGAGTCGCAGAGAACTGAGCATCATTCTGTGCTCCTGCAGATCGACGAAGAGCTCATGAACTCTGTTGGTGCCTTCAGCCTTGACCAGGTCTGTAGCCTTATTTTTTTTGAATTTCGTATGTCTGACGAATGCCCCTTTACGTTGTCTAGTTGATGGAGTTGGCTGGATTGGCCTGTGCCCAAGCACTGGCGACGGCGTATAAGAAGGAAACACATCCGCGTGTGTTGGTTTGCTGTGGGCCTGGAAATCAAGGTATGTCGTTAGGTTATGAGGAAAGTATTCGTTTCATCGTTTCGGACCTTTCTGTTAGGGGGAGATGGGCTCGTAGCAGCGCGTCACCTCGGTATGTGACCACTAACTCGTGTAACGAACAAGCAGCTCAACATTGGTTTCCAGGAATGTTTGGGTACAAGCCTACACTTTACATGCCAAAGGTGCACTGCATAGCTTATCCCCGGAGGGTTCAACGGTAGTCTGACACCGTCCCAGCCTGGTTCGAAAGATATATATAAAGTAAACCCGCTTTGTGTCTCGTAGCGCAGCTTTGATCTCACCGGCCTCCCAGCGCCTTCAAAAACAATGCGACAACATGGCCATCTCCACGCTCCCTCCCTCAGATACCACCGCCGACCTCGAACAAGCCCTGCTCTCAACAGATGTCATCCTAGATGCCATCTTTGGGTTCTCGTTCAAGCCCCCAGTCCGAGCCCCATTCGATGCCGTCCTCCCCCTTTTGACAGCATCCAAGAAGCCAATAGTCAGCGTTGACATCCCGAGCGGGTGGGACGTGGAAGCGGGGAATGCAAGTGGTGTTGGGCTGAACCCAGATGTCCTCATCAGCTTGACAGCGCCGAAAGAGGGCGTGAGGGCGTTCAGAGGCCGACACTTTCTAGGAGGAAGGTTTGTTCCCAGGTGTGTGATAACTTTATTTCAATTGTGGGGATTGAAGTGACGTTTCCCCCACAGGGCTTTGGAGGAGAGGTTTCAGCTGAACTTGCCTCAGTATCATGGCTTCGACCAGATTGTAGAATTAAAATCGGAAGACTTGCAAGGCTCGGCTCAGCGGCTATGAAACGAAGGAATTATCCAGACCAAGGCGTGCACTAGTTGTGCACTTGTACATTCACAATACAGGTAGTAATGACGAAATATGGTACAAATTAATCAACGGCTCCATGTCAAGGCTTTGACGGAGGCATTACACCACACCGCGGATTTGAGGGTTTGACTCTCGGATTCTCCTTCCTACTCTCATTGGCTTTATTAAGCATTTCCTTGTCTTATCCCGCTTGGGTCTGCTTTCGCTGGGTGCTTATCCAACAAGACATCCAGGGCATCACGCAGCTCTGAAGTGGTTATCTTCCCTTTTCTTTGCTTTTGGGTAATCCTCTTGAAAGATCTCCACCACTTTTCGTCTCCTTCCACCCGCGGTGGCATACGATCCAATTCGCCAGGGTCAATGTCGATGCCAAGCTGGGGACTTTCAGGAAAGTGGAGGTACTCCTCGGAGCGTATGTTCATCGCCATGATACACCGGTCACCTATTGCAAACCGGACAAGGACATCTTTTTCCACTTCGGTACAAGTCCGCCCAGCGACCTTGTCCATAAAGTCGCAGATGGCCTTCGAATATTTCTCCTTGTAAGCGCTGGGTCCACCTATCAATTCTTCTACCGCCTCATCCATTGCCTCATGAAGGTCCGTGTTGCGCAGAACTGAGAACCGCTGTCTTTCCTCCATTAACTTGGGTGTGTTGTGCTTGATCTCCCGGTCGCAGAAGAACCCTGGCGCAAACTTGAACGCGGACTCAATCTTGCCATGTTTGGTGTACGGCCCCATGTCAGCAATGACCATAGAAAAGTTGAACGTGTACATGCACCCATCGAAGAAGACGTCCTCCCCTTTCAGCGTGGTGAAGTAAATCCAGTAATGGTCGTTCGGGTCCTGCCCCTTCTGGAAAGACTTGGTGGTAATGTCGTAGAATACGAACCGGTCCTGATTTGTGACCGCCGCCGAACCCTTAACGATGCCGAAATCAGATATAGGAGATTTGTGGTAGTGTAGTCGGATGCGAGGAGCCGCTTGGTCGCCTGTATCGTTGGCGGAGATATAGGTCGTGGTGAATATCTCGCTGAGGAGTGCCAGGCATACCCCCAGCACGTTGGGGAGGACCCAGTCGGAGTGGAGGATGCGCGCCTTGAGCTTGTTACGCACCGTATCGGAGATGGCTGTGGGCCACCATTTTTCGGTCCCATTCAAGCCGTCGTCTAGAGAAATCTCCTCTCCCAGAAGGATTAGCCGCCCAGGTGTACCGTCGGGGCATTCGACGATTTCGTCGGAGTCAGGATTGGGAGAGTTGATAATTTTATGCCAGAGGGCGTTGTGTATGGGTTTTTGTTCGTCGAGGTGGTTGATTTCTGAGAGGCATGCGATCAAGGGGTAAAAGACGTTCAGGTCGATGCGATTTGTTTTTCCTAGGGCGGAGGACCGTGAGTGGGGTGTCGGAAATCGGATATATAGTATATACCGACCGCAGAAAACTTTATGGGTTTTCCAATCTGTTTGTTGGCATTCTTTGGAGCAGTAAATGCGCTAAATGTGGCGATAAGTACATGAGACAATACGTTGAGGCCATAATCATTACTTCACCGCAAGCGGAGCACAACAGCAATCCTGATTGCCGCTTGTTGCAAAGTGAGCATTTGTCAAGTTTCTCAAGAGGAAGATAAACAGTCCCCTTGTGTAACATCTGAGTAAGTGAGGAATTCGAGAAAACAAAAGTGAATCAACAAACATACTTACACAAATGTCTTCAGTGAACTAGTGACGGCGGGAATTATGCATGCTCCCACCTGCTCATATTATTACTTTTCTATCCATACAACAACTTAACGTTTAACCTTCTACTTCCCTCCTCCGCCTCTCATTTTCCTCCGCTATCTCTTTCGATACTTCATCCATCCTCCCCCTCTTACTTTCCCTCCCCTCCTCCCTCTTCCAGGCATCCGGCTCCTTAAGTTTGAACCCCAACTTCCTCTTCACCTTCCCAACGTATCCCACGTCACTCACCCCACGCGAAATCCAATCAAGCCTTCTTTCCTCCCGCGTCATCTTCGCTAGAACATGCGCCGGGGGCCCTTGTTTCTTCCGCGCAATGGTGCTTTTTAAGACCTCGCCTCGCCGCTCGCGTTCCCGTTCTCGTGTTTTGTTGGCTATTTTTTCGGTGCGTGCACATACGATCTGGTCAAGCATTTCCTGGGGAAATGGTTTTTGGACACGTTCCAATTCGCGGGCGTACGATTCTTGGATTTCGGCCAGCCAGCCTTCGATAGGCGACACTACTCTCATCATCAGATACGGATGATTGAAGTATGTATAGAGAAACGAGCTCACCCCATTCCTTATAAGCGTTTCCGCTGAAAACTGCCTCGAACTCGGCCGGGTTAGGCGATTCCGCTACCAACCCCGCTTCAAAGTCTCTTTCTATTTGAAGGACGTTGATGTCTTCCAAGAGCTTGCGTTGTCTCTCCATCCGTTTTTCGCGGGCCTTCTTGCGGCTGACAATCATCCCTGTTACGTGAATTGGTTGGGGCTTCATTCGGGGGAGGGGGCCATGGTATAGTGTGGGCCGCATCAATCCCCCTGTTAAAATTGTGCGGTTGCGCAGTTTGTGCCGCCATACCTGGAATAGTTGTAGGTCAGATTTAGAAAAAGCGGTGATTAACAATGCACCATATCCTCGTAAACAAGTGTTCTCATGTATTCTTTCTCTCTTCTCGCAGCAATGAGACGAGAATACCTCGCTAACACAGTTTGAAGGTGCATATCTCCTTCCTTCGCTTTCGTGAATATGTCAAGCCACTTTTCCGAAGTCGCCTCAAACCCATGAAAACCAAAGTACAGTTAAGCAAAACACACCTTATACCCTCTTGAAAGAAACATCTTTGTCGACCCTGTCCCTGTAAGCCCCTTGTGCTTCCTGAACAACTTCCGTATACGGAACTTAACCTACGCCTTGGATGTCAAACTCAACAACCCATGAGTGATGAAAGATTGAAGAATGTACATCTTCGCTCGGTGAATTCCTCAGCAGAGCACGATATAGAGACCATAATGTGGGTATTCGATGCGCTGGAAGCTGAAAGAACGGTGTTCGGGATCGGACGCGGCGGAGGGGCGATACAAGTTGCGCGAGGTTGGCGCGAAATGCTAAGGATGTTGCTGGTGGTAGCAAGTCAACAGTCATTGTCATTTGCTAACCGGCCCGGCGCTAATAATTATTAAATTAATGTCACACTGTGACTCTTCGTGATTCCACGTCACGTCGCTGAACATTGTTCTGTCAATTGCTTCTCTTGTTTTCGACCACTACGATCCCCAGAACATGGCCATCGCTGACGATCCTATCGAACGCCTTTGCCAACGGCAAGAGACCGTTGATTTAGCTAAAGACATAGTTCGCCAGGCCAAAGTCAAGACGCGTGATGGGTCAGGCTACCAGCTTGGTTCGAGCACGACTGGCTTGCCTGCTATCTGCTCGCTCATCGCGTCTGAGAGGTACGAGAAAACGCTATGTGTTTAAGAGCAATTAGTTATATTGAAATGTAGATTAAAGAACGGCGACGTCACGCCAGAAACTGCGCAAGTCGCGTCGTGCTTGAACAAGAGGGCGTTCTTGAAGGCACTTGGCATTGTCAAGGCAGCGTTGGACGTCACAGCGAAGAAGAAGGCTGTCCTCTCGTACTACGATCTCTTGGATCAGTATCGCGCAGAGACACTTGGAACTTGGCTACCTCCATTTTTCATTCATGCACAGAACGCGCTACATTTAATAGATTCGCGATATAAGGAAGAAGATCCGACGGTTAGATGCGGAATATTCTTTTGGGCGTGCAACACTCTCAAAGTAAGTCCTGAAAATTTCGTTGTATTTGCCCAAGTAAGTTCTGACCCTGCATGTAGGTCAAACTCCCTAGCACCACGGCCTTCGCCAAGGACCATGAGCTTTCCCTGAAATTATTCACTTCTATCGTCTCCACCTTGAACGAGAAATGCTCCCAACTTCAAACGCGCATCCTTAAAGCTGGAACCAATGCCACATCCCCAACCAAACCAACAGCTTCTGCTTCTACTCCATCCAAGCGTACTTCTCCTCGAAAACTGCGGGAATTACCATCGAAGGACACTCCAAAACGAGCACCAGCCCAATCCCCCGTGGCTGGCCCTACACAGAAACCCCTCGTCGAAGGCTCTTCAGAGGGCGAAGACGTTGAAACGATGGTCCCAGAAACTCCTTCAAAAAAGCGAAAATTGGAACCTCTTCCGAGACCCATCCTCCGATCTTCTCCCGTCAAACCCCTCGTCTTCCCTGTATCGTCCTCTTCGCGACTGATGCTCGACGGGTCGCCTACAAAAACGCCCACCGCTGCATCCACCTTGAAGGTACCTCCAAGATCTGTATCTACGAAGAAGCTGCGCGAGTTGCCTTCGAAGGATAGCCCAAAGAAACGTGTGGAGTTTGTTCCTCAGGAGCCAGAGATTGAAGAGGTGGTATCAAGAGCACCAGCACCTCCATCAACGGCAGAGAAAGACGACAAAGAGGAGGTGGAGATGGCAGCTCCAGAAACCCCCAGGAAGAGGCAGAAATTGGAGCCTTCAACGCCCCTACCTGTCGCAACGCCCACCAGACCTGTCACCCGCAGCTCACCCGTCAAACCTTCTGTGCCTTCCACACCATTTTCCTCCCGCATTGATGCGTTGAGGGGGCAGGTAGCCTCAGAAGCTCCGCATACCCCCACCAAGCCCAAACCCAAGACACCAACTCGCACATCTACCTCTACAGTCGTAGAAGTAGTAATCACGCCCGTCAGGCGCGGTCGGCCCCCTAAGAACCCTCGGCCCGCCACTACTCCCATACCTATGGAGGTAGACAATGCCCTGGACGCACCTTCTAGTGAGGATGAAGAAGAGGAGCCGCGACCGCGCCGTTTCCGCCCTGTTTATCTAGAGTCAAAACAGTGGTATAGCCGCGATCGGAGGCTCGCGAGGATATGGAAGGCGGCGGAGAAGTATAAGCGGGGGATGGTGGAGCTGTATGGGCACCCCCTTGATGAGTTGAGGGATGACGCTGACGACGGGATGGATGAGGATTGAGCTATTCAAGTCGCCCGTTCCTTCGGTGAGGGTGAATAGATATTTGAGAAGTGCGTGTATCAGTAGGATTTATAGACTTTGATGTAGTTTAATCGTAACCGGTGTAGACCAACAGTCAAGTTAAGCAGGCCGAGGTTCAGTTCTCCACTGTGTGATATGTACGTTCTCCGACAACATTGATCATAAAACACTTGTTGCAAACACTCATGTAACGGACCGAAGCACAGTTACTCCACCCCCGAACCGCCGCTCCTTGAGGTGCCTGTACATACGTTTAATTTCGGTGAAAGTGCTGTTTTCAATTGCAACTATGTTTGACTTGACGCATGTTTGAGGGGAGTAAAGTCGTTGAAAGTCAAGCTGGTACAGAGACCTGCTCCTGAACTTGTTATTTGACCATTCTTTAAAGGTTTTAAAGAGCTTATACGTACCTGACGCCACATACCAGCAACCCAGCGTACACAACTATCCAGCACAGTAACGATTGCACAGAATCAGCTGGCGATTGAAAAACCCGTAACCAGAAAGGAGACGCGTGATACCATTCGTTTAAACCATTGGAAATGCGGACCACAAGAACGAGGAAGGCCCTAGTACTAAGAATCGGCAGAGGGAAATAAGGCAGCTTCCCTCCATTCAGACCTTCGTGACCTAAGAAAGCTCCGTATGCCGATGACGAGCTGTCGTAGTCCACAGCTGCGGTCGATTAGCAGAAGAAGCGGCGAAGGGGATAGAGAGGAAACGCACCAAACTATCCAGCCCCATGTACAGCAGCTTTTGCGTGCAGAAGAAACTCACCATCAGCATTCAGTTTGATTGTCGCTCGATGAGGCGTTGAAAGACCGCGTCCTTAGAGGAAGGTCCAGTCCTTTTCATCGTGGTATTGGGAAGGCGTGTGCTGGTGGACCATCACGTTCGGTTGAAGTTGAGGGGCAAGATGGGCAAGGTCAAGATCAAATATTACTGTCTCGCGACTTCGTTGCTAGTACTTTGGTATGGCCAACTATGCAACATCCAAAGCATGTCACCCAGCAAGCCTCACGCCCCTGTTTACTGGTGAAGTGCATGGTCCTACACAGGCGTGATCGCTGGCCAACGTGATACCACTCTCCCCTTTTCACTCAACGAGCTACAGGAACAGGCAAATCCTCCAGCGTACAGTGTACTGCTGATATACAGACGGTCAGCGAGGCAACGTGCAACGTTTTGCTTTGGCGATGTCTGGGTTGGCGGTGGAACGGCGAACTGTCGGACACGCGCGATCGGGGAGACGGGAGGGAGAACGAGCGTATGGGTGACATGCGATCGAGGAGGCCAACTTTCGGAGGGTGTTATGGGGCAGGATTGCTGCGTGGGGTTGGGTCAAGCGAGACGGCCGCAGCTGCGGTTCATCTGTGTGTGGAAGCGGTGTGGCTTCTCAATAACGGCTGAATGGACGAGGAAAATATGTATGCAGCTGCAGGCATCCGTGTTTTGCTTGTGTTTCCCATATTTGTCCTGCGCACGGCCGTGATGCAGTGGCCGTTCGTCGAGCCTGGTGGTGGACGTTCGTATGCCGTCGTCGCCGTTCCTCGATCGTGGTGGTAGGTCCTCGTAGCCAATCGTAGCCAATCGTAGTGTTGTGTTTCGTAGGGGTTGTGAGAAGAGAGGGGTAGTGACGTGTGACATCGCGTCCGTCACCTCACCCAATTGGGATGTGTCCAACTGTGTTGCTCTTCCTCCCATCCTTGACACTGTGTCGAGGATGAGCCTCATCCCCTTTTGGGGAGTGTGCCGCCGTACGTATATCCTATGTTTTGTGGCATCTGGTAAGACCCCTGGCAATGGTAGGGGAGGCCTGGTAACAATCCGGACGGATTTTCAGGAAATTTTGAAACGACCATAAGATAGAGACGGATGTCAAACCCCTGCGATTTCGGAAATGTACGTTGTCCGGGGTCTATTGCACGAGGGATAGGTGAGCTTTGGCTTGCGTTTAACTTGCGCTAAACATGAAGGTGGTAAAGCCAACGAATGTTTTCACGTTTCTTTGAGGATCTTCGTCACCCGTACGCTACCAATACGCCACAGAAGGACACCAGCAGATGTGACGGCTTCGAGGTGCGGAAAATCAATAGCAATCTCTGTGTATCGTCGAGATCTCGGAGACGCCCTAGGTTTCTAAATCCCTATTGAGGAACTTCCTCTGCGGGATTCGATATCGATACAAGGCGTCTCATGTGAATGGTGGAGTCCAACGCCTCATGTTGAAGGACACACTGAATAGTAGACTGGATGTTCCGACCTTTACCCTAGCCTGGACATATAAGTTGTTGGGTAAGTTCTAGTCATCAATTAAACCACCTTCCCTCCTGCCTACAGTCCAACCCTCACCTTACTCTGTTCACCCCATCCAATGCGTGCGCTTCTCTGCTCATAGGCGGGATTTTTTCTGATTACACATTCTCAGCTCGCGAAATCAACTTCCCAGTCGTTCTCATTCATGGGTTTTCCGATGTCCCAGGTTTGAGCGGTTCTTGGGTGGCCGTTGAAAAGGTCTTGCGCGAAGAGGCCGGTGTGCCGAAGTCGGACATCCTGACTGTACAGATCCCACCGCTGGCATCCATCGAAGAGCGGACGAAATCAGCTATATCTGCCATTAGTGCGAAATTCTCTGGCAAAAGTGTCCATCTGATCGCCCATTCCATGGTTTGTTCATTTCAATTTCTGGTCGTCAGTATAGTTAACTGTCATTTTGTAGGGCGGCCTAAATGCTCGAGATATCGCTGCCAGATCCGAGTCTGGAACTAACGAGCTCAAGTTCAAGGTTCTCACCGTGACCACTTTTGTGAGGCGCATTTCAACACCAGGTCCATTCCACTCTGACATCACTCACCAAGGGCACGCCTCACTATGGCATCAAGGCTCTCGACTCGAGCGGTTAGTGTCACCATCTCTTCCACATGAGATCTATTCCACGACACAATTTCAGCTTTCGTCGGGGCTGTTGTCAAGATTTTTGGAACCATAGCACCGGCCCTCATCGACATGAAGCCCGATGTCGTGGCTCAATTTAATAAAGATACAAAAGTGAACTCCAAGGTCAAGTACTTCACGTGGGCAGGGAGTTGCACCATCGGGACGGTTTTATTTGCGTAAGTCAAGGCAAAATCATCCTCCACAGGCATTCAGTTCATTCGAGCACAGCCCCGTTTGGCCGTTTACCATTGTCCACGGAGCTACGGATTGCGTGATCAATGTCTCCAGTGCGAAGTGGGACCCGGGCTGCTGTACTCAACTTGGGGTCATCCAGGGAGCGGACCAGTCAGCATCAATTTTTGCTGTCCGCGATTAGTGATTGATGAATTCTTAATAGCTTTACCCTCCTCAGCAAGAAGACCACGCAGTACACAATCCCTCACTTGAAGGCTGCAGAAAATGGGGAAAGGGCACCTGTCATGGAGATTGAGAATACCCTTGCGTCGGCCGTTGCCACTCGGCTCAAAGGGGACATTCACACCCTCACGGCTCCGGGAAGGGCCTTCTTTGCACTTTTCGGGTGATCTCTGACCTGTACTCGTATCCGCCACTTTGCCACTGCTGATCATCTCACTAGTTTTTTTTCTTGTACTGCCCTTGTACGATTTCGTCATTGTTGTCCCTTGAATTCAATCGTCTTTTTCACTTTAGCTCTGAGATTGTCATGGCATATTCAATCGTCGCCTGCCAAAAGCTTAAGGGCAGTTCATAATTTGGAGTAGGGTCTATGAATACATAAAACACTGCAGGCCAACAAATCTTTAGTGGAGTTCACAGTCGCTTGCCTTCCACGTACTCGCCGACTCGGATTCCCTCCACATTTTCACAAATTGTCCATCAATGTCCACTAGGTGTGGAATGCACAGCGTCAACGGCATCAAGATCGCCATCAACGTATCTGGCTTCATGCACAGGTTATCAATTCCGAAGGACCTCAGGCTCCACCTCGAATACGATCGCGTCTTCATCTCAAGAAGAAATGGTTGGATGTCCTACGATATCAACGAGAAAGAAAGGGTCAGATTGGACAAACAGAATGACCACGAAACCCAGGGCTGTACCTCGTGCGTCAAGCCTCCCAAGCCAACTCTACTACCCTCGCCTATCCACATCGGGACATCTGCGCCGTGGTTGCTTCTCAAATCGGCAAAGTCGACTTTCAGCCTCTCGAGTTGCGGAAGTTTCTCCGCCAACATGTCCAGCACCTGAGGACTCAGGACCTGAACGGTTACAGTCAGGTTCTTCAGTCCTCCCCCCTCCGCGTTCTCCGATGAACCCTGCCCAAGAAGATCCAGCAGCATTCCGAGGTCATGGAGGGTAAATGAACAATGCGTCAAGCCGAGACGGGTAAGGGTACTTCCAGAATGCTGGAGGTAGGCCCGTGCAGCATCTAGACCTTCACTTGACGCCAATTGTTGGCCATTCCGAGATGATGAACCGTTTAGGAGGTTGAGAGTTTCGAGGTGAGGCAATACTGAGGGAAGCAAGGGGTCGAGATCAAATTGGGACGCAATGGGCGACGGCTTTGTGGGTTGCAAATGGAGGTGTTTGAGCGTATCTGCGTGTTGATTCAGGAATTGCATGAGGTTTGAGCCGGGGGAGGCAGGAAGTTCCGAAGGAAAAAGCGAAAAGCTTGTAAGTTTTGGAAATCTGAAGCCTGTCCTGTTTCCCTCACAAGGAGGATTCGGCAACAGCCGGGAGGGTTCATCGGAGGTGCAATGGAATGAGATGTTCAAACTGGTAAGGGTGGGAGAAATGGCCTGGAGGAATGTCGAGGCAGCTTCAGCGTCGGCACTAGAGCCATCCTGGGGAGAAAAAGTGAGGGTAAATTCCTCCAATGACGTGAGCGCGGAAGCGTTCGGTGGGAAAAGAACGGTGAAGTTGGTCGACGTGGCGGTCAGGCTGAGTGTTCGGAGGTTTGAAGCGCAGGCGGTATACGCATTCACGAAGAGTGGATCTGGTTGAGACTGAGGGGAAGGGCCAGATCCCTCGAAAATAATGAGAGATGAAACGTTCGGAAAGTTGAGGACCGTGGTTTCCATCAAAGCGTTGCACATCTTGACGTCGGATATTCTGCACACAATAGGGTCGATGAAGCGACCGAGGCCGAAGGGCAAGTACCATGCTACCATCGTCCGTAGGGTGACTTCCTCCGAAGTATCCAAATACATGTTCGACTCGAGCCAGTTAGAGGATAAAGTGAGCCGCTGGACGCGCTGAGCGATGTGGGGATGACTAGGGACAAAACCGGAATTGTGAGTTGCGAACCCCAAGGAAAGAAAGAGGGTTCATTCTTACTTGAGGTGCTTGAGGTGCTTGGTCGTCGCCGTAGTCCAGCGGATAGCGAGATTAATGTCGCTGTACCTATCGTTGAGCGCCAGATACAGAAATACTGGGTTCACGGAGTAGAGGTTTCGGAGGATACTCGACGGGATAAACTGTGCCGTCCTCAGCCAAATTTCTGGAGGAATAGTTGGAACCATGGCGGGAATCCCGAGAAGAGGTCCCGCAGGGAGATTTTGACACATCACGGAGAATGACGTAATAATTTGTGCAGGGGAGCATCACAAAAAATGATGTCATCTCGGGCATACTGTCATGGATGATCAGTGGATAAATATTGAAATTGAAATTTCTCAATAGTTTGACCTTCAATTGATACCAAATTTTGCACAGACACAGGTTATGTATTGTACAATGTGCTGTCAAATTTTGAAGTGAGTTGCACCTGGTTTGCTTTCAAACTTTTAAAACAGATACATTTATCCATGGATATGTATCCATTTCATATCTGTGACATTGGCTCAAATTTCTCATTCATTTTTAAGATTTACAGTACACTTGTAACACTTTCGAAAAATAGAACATTTATGGTACAAAATATGAAAAAGACCTCTGAATGCACAGAATTGCCTTCACAGTTTTGATTTTGGCAAGTGGATCAGTGTATTTCAGTGTTATCCATGACAGTCCCTACTTGGGCATTTGTCTTGGTAATTGACAACACTGGATAGCAAAGGAGGTCAATAAGACTGCTCTGGAGGAGGGGTTGACTGCCTCTGGTGCAGTCAATTCACATGCAAACCAGGCAGTCACATTAAGTATCCTGCCAAAACAAGTTCCCTTGCTCTTCCCCACACAAGAACAAGTCTGAAATGAATATTCTGACTCACCGACTCCATCAGGAAAATGACATGTTGTCTGATTGGGATTGAGTGGCTGATGTGGGCTTATTTCCATCTGAGTTTGATCTTGGACCTTATTTTAGCTCTGGTGCCATGCCTGGAACAGTCACAGGTTTTCAATTTTTTTTAAAAATGTGCATCTCAGAAGTAGAGTACTTTACAATGACTGCATATGTAAAATTGTAGATCAAGAGCAAGAGTTTCACAATTTTGACAGATTTGTTTTCAATTTTGGATAGATTTATTGGAACACAGTCCATATCTTGATATAAGTACAGCTTTTTTGCACATGAAGGTCAAGAAGCCATCAGGGAATATTAATAACATACCAGTATTAGCATTTTATAGTGGTGCAACAATTTTTTTCTACCCATTGATCCTTTATTTGTTGCCTGTGGTGCACCAACATACTAGTAAGAAGGAGAAATGCATGTAAAGTCCTTCCACATACTCTGATATATGTTATTAGCATGGACTCATACTTTGATGAGCAATTACATTGAGCAGAACTGACTTTCTATGCTCAGAACAATAGTATTTTCCTGCCCAATAGTTCAAAAATGCATTCTGGGTTCAAATCAGTCTACTGTGCCAATTCAATGAATTTGTCAGTCATGTGTCACAAGGGATCCAAAATCGACGAAGTCTGGTGAAGTCACAGATCACAGGAGCCAGTGGCGAAACCCCCAGGTAGGTCAGAAAAATGCAAAGGTGTGCCTTTTAAAAAATTTAAAATGAAAAATCAATTTTTTTGTGTCTCCCACCACTTATAGCAGCTTCTATTTCAATATATATATATTTACAGAAAAATAGGCCAACAGCACCTGCAGCTCAACAAATTTTTTAAAAGGTCACACCTCCCTCAGTGACACAACGAAACAAAATTTTGTTGTGCAGGTCACAGGTCACCAAAACAGAAAATGTACAATAACTCCAGAACGCAGACGTGTGAACCTCTCGTCTCTTCGGGAGCTTCAAACGACACTGGAATACATTGTAAAAGAGCCTTTGATGGTAAAAAAAAGGTGAGGAACTGACTGAGATCAAGCTTAACCCCCCCAAAACCAAAGAATGTAAAATATCTTCAGAGGGCGGACATGCACACCTCTTGTCTATCCGGGCCCTTCAAATGACACTATAATAGATTTAAATGAGCCTTAGATTGTAAGAAACAGTGAAGAATTGACTGACCTAGGGCACCTGCCCACCAAAACAGAAAATGTACAATAACTCCAGAATGCAGACACACAAACCTCTCATCTCTTTGGGTCCTTCTAACGACACTAGAATATGTTGTAAATGAGCCTTTAACAAGTGAGATTGATGGAGAACTTGTGAAGATGGGGTACACCATCCTCCTGAAACATAGCACAACAGATATCTTCAAAATGCGGTGATGTATGCCTCTCATCTCTTCAGGCCCTGAAATCAACAGCTAATAGCTGGTAATCAACTCTTATCTGGTAGGAAACAGTACAGAACTCACCAAGATACAGTATAGCCTCATGGTGCCTATCTGGCACTACATGTTTTTAGGGCTATTAACGGGCTACTATGGTGCCCGTTCTTAGGTTAGACACTGTAGAACTTATTTACAATTGATATAGTACACTACTTAAGTCTATGATCATACATAAATTTGGGGGGAGGTGGCATGGGAGATGGTGGTAC